>VYZW01039273.1:0-25916 GCA_013401315.1 Balaeniceps rex | reverse complement strand
ATCTTGCCCTGCCCGGACAGGCCCAAGGGCTACTGCAGGCCTGGCTAATAATTAGTGTCAGGCTGTGCCAGCCTTACTCAGAGAAACACTTCCCAATTTTAATAAAATTGAGATGCCACTCAGAACAGCACAGCATGACCCTAATTTAATTACGCTGTGGTAGTTCTGATTGTAGGACACAGTCCAGTCTTCTTGTTTCCATAAACAGATGCTAGAAGATCAGTGTTACTCAGGCGCACTCTGTGTATGGGGGACCAACATCCCCAGTCCTCATTTGCTATATGCCTTTCTACCTTTCCTTCATTAGATATATTGTGCTCCTTCTGAAATCAGTGTCCACATGCTTAATCTGCTGTGAGTTACACAGGTGGATCAGAGTTCCTATGCCAGTAAGGATCCCATTTACACCTGCTTTTAGAAGAGTTGGAAGGTTATCCTGCACTCTGCTTCTGGAGCTGTGTATAATGAATTCTCATGGTCTGTAGAGTCAGATCTAAAAAATGAACATGAAGTTAATGCATTTTGGCCTTGGGGAATCAAGTAACTGCAGAATCTGACATAGTCATGGCAGGCTCATATTCTGTTATCTGCTTATTAAAAATTCTAGCTCCCAGTCTAGGATCAGTCACAATTCATTTTGGCTGTCTTAGCAGATGGGAGTCTATTAAGTCTTCTGTAACGAAAGCCTACTGAGAAATACTATTAGTTTGATATTAAAACTGTTTTGAAGAAATTGAAGTTAGATTTTTTCCACTTTAACTTACCTGCTTATTGGAAAAAAGGCTGGTATAATTAAAGTCCTGCAATCATTAATTTTCTGATGCGGTTCTGTTGAAAAATACTATTATCTCAGTTACAGTTGAACTGAGTAACTTGATAAATATAGAAGTTCTAAACATATGTCTGTGTTGAAAGGTTTGGGTGTTTTTTTCTTTTTACAGCATTTATTGATTATGAATGTATAGGGCTAACATATGGAATAGCTTAAGTCAGCAGTACATTGAAAACATAGCTCAGCAGCAGAGAAGCAAGCCTGTAGGCCATACATACTATAATCTAGCCTGACCGTAAATTGTGTTGCAATGCTTACGTTCCACTTACGTCTGAAGATGACTTATAAAGGGTATAAAGAGTCATATCTTTTTAGAACCAATCTAAAAGCAGCTAGATTGTACTGAATATTTGGGGAAAATAGGAGGTATTGAAGGTAATACCAGGGAAGCAAAACTTGTGTGGGAATTTTGTCAAAACTGACAAAGAGTACAGATATTTGAAGTGTGGGAGAAAGGAGACTGAGAAGTAGATGAAGAAAGGAACCTGGGGAGGAGTAAGCACAGGAAAGAAGCCTTGCAAAATAAAGCGAGTATATCAATTTGAGGCCAGTAAAACTCTTAGGTTCACCTATAGGTTGCAAAAGCAGGACTCAAAAGATCATTCAGCTGTAGATAACCATGCAGTAGTACATGTTTGTTGCTAACAACCCCCCTGACCCACAATCCCCTCAGATCACTATGCATATTAAATAAAAAACTGTCAGAGAGCTTTTTTTGCTCCCACTAGAATGCTATTCAGCTTGTGAATCAAGTACGCATGTAAAGCAGTTCTTTAAACACAGCCAGGATATTATACTGGGTATTTCACTTTATCACCATGTTTACAATTGTGTACCATTTCCCATTTTTAATGCTAATTTAATTGGTCTCTCTCCATGGGAAAAAAGTAATGAAGGTATCTTTCTACACAGGTGAAAAGATGTAGAAGTGTTAAGTTCCATAAACCCTCTCTGCAGCTGTCTGGGATTAGGTGCAAGGAATTCAGGAGAAAGCTAATGACTCTATAATGAACACTGATTAGAATAAATTCCAGCTATAAGCCAGTAGTTCTGTTTCTAGGAGCAGAAGAGATTGTTTCCCCTATGCATACTCCTTTTTACTGCCACATAGGAATGCAGCATGTGTTTTCTGGAGATTGATTTCCTTTTCCTCTCAACATTGAGCTGAGGCAGGGAAACTTAGGAAAAATAAGCAAAACCATTATTGAAAGCAAAACATTTTTATTGAGAACCCTATGTAACTTGGCCCCTTAATCACTGATCTTGACAACACTGATGAAGCTTTAGTGGTGCACTGTACAACACAAATCAGCATTTGCTTGTCTCGGCAAGATAAAATTCCTGAGGAGAAGTAAAGAAGGATACAGCACTGACCCCCCATGTTCTCAGGAACATTTCTTTTCCCCCCAGTCAGAAGTTGAAAAATGTACTTGGAGTGATACAGAAGTTTGACATAACCCTCCACTCTGAAGGAGGAAGCCGAGATATCAGAAGGAGGGAGTCTTACACCAAGCAGAGGAAATGACCTGTTGACTCAACTGAAGCCTTTATTCATAAAGTGCCTCTAGATCTAGCAAATCATTACTCCTGTCTTCACTTCAGAGGATGTTGGAGTAGGGTTAGATAGAAATCCAGTATTTTCTCTAATTACAAGAGCATTCTTAGTAACTGATATGTGAATATTGGCTATGTAACCTTCTAACACCATAGATTTCTTGAGAAAATTAGGAAAAGTATTAATCCCTGCAGTAGGTGACTCAGAAGGCTTCTACACAGTAGACTGAATAGCAGAACATGTGGTAAAAATTTGGTATCTATTGCATTTCTCAAGAAACTTCCAAGTTCTGTTTTTGTTCTTTTAAAATCTGAATACATTGGGTTCAGTTAATTGTCATCCACATAGATAAACTAACATCTCTACAGGTGATAAGACAGAAGAGTTTGGACCTGTGGCCATCAGGAACTAGCAACTTGCTGTGTGACGTGAGACAACTTAGAAAAAGCCTGGAATGATTTTAGGTTTTAAAAGATTCAGGTTATCTAAACCTAATGTAAGACTAAAGTATTTTTCTAGGAAGCCTGAGAGATATTTTGAAACAGTGGAAGAAAACTAGGCTACCTTGGCTGTTCTAATATTTGAGTTAAAATACAGCTGTTTGTTTCCTTGACAGAAATGTATGTGCGGCTCCATAAAGAGCAATTCTCAGACTTGTGTTTGAAAACTGTTTAGTAATTCAGATGTGTCGGTACAGTTGTAGAAGTTATATTTCATAGTTGAAGATGGTATAATCAGTGCACATTCAGTCTGAAATTCAGAGGCTGAGAATAATAAATTTTGCCTTTTTATTTTAATGTGATCAGTACTTGGTTTCCTAAAAAGTAGTGCCTGACTGGGAAGATGGCAAAGGTAAGGAGGCCGACTAGAATTGTAACTGTTGTGCAGAGATTGCTTTGCAACTTCAGTTTCCATAGTATTAAGATCATCCTTGCCTCTTATTGAAAACTCAGGCTTATTTTACCTCCATCGGGAACATGTGCCTCAATTTCAGCATACAGGGGTAAAGCCATGGCCTCAGACTGAATTAACTGAAAACCAGTTTCCTATGTCCTTCTAGTATGTCAGTGCTAGACATGCTGGAGAGGAATTCCTTTCTCTATTTCTTATCACTTATGCTCTAAGAGGTTTCCAGTCTGCCACTATTTATTTGAAGTTCTTCCTTCACAGTCCCTGCCATAGCACATATGCTGCACTTTCACGTGCCACTGTTGGGGGAGAACTGCAGCTGCTGTCATTAATGCGGCCCAGCTGATAACCATGTTCTTAGAGACCCTAACCTGGCCATTTCCCCACAGCTGTTGTACTGCCATGCATCAGCCATTCCCTCCCTTCTAGTCTCATGCCCTGCCTCGCCACTGGCTTTTGGTTCTCAGATGACATATGAACAGGTTCCTGTGACATGCACTGTTCCACAGTATCTAGTATGCAGTTGATTTTCTTTGCAGGTAAGTAACATCTGTGAACATTCAACTACTGGAATATTATAAAAGGATATCATTGCAGTGATACCACTTAAGGCAGTTTCAGGGCTGGATACTAAACAAAGATTCTTAGACGTGAGCGGAAAAACTCCATTACACTGTCTGGCTAAAAAAGGGGTTCTCCTCTCCCTATGCTTTAGGAAAATATGAGTCATGAGTTTCAAACTGTGCTTGTGTTACCTGCTTTGTGCTTCTTTATCTTCAGCTACACTGCAGTGACTTGTGTACAGGGCCTACTGCACTGTAAATCTAAGTATTACTTAATATGAAGAACATTTCCAATGACTAGTAGACTGAGGCTACTGCAGATGAGAACAGTTCTTTTCCTAAGAGATACTAATTTGTTCTGTTCTTGACAAGAAATGACTTTCAGTTAAGACAGATGATATGTCTGTAGTTCTTTCTCACATTGCCATTCAAAACCAACTTTTTTGTGGCACTCGGTCTTAACTTGTTTTAGACATGTTTGTATAGTGTGCTTACCTTCTCCTGATCTGGTCATACAAGCAATTTATCTTGCTTGTGGGCAGTTTTTTTGCAGCCTGTGCAGAGCATTGCAGTGTTGTGACTAGATTGCTATTTTAATCCAATGTAAAATAAGTTTTGTTTATACTGCAATCACAGTATAGAAATATCCTTAGTTTGCAGTAAGTAGAGCTAACTAAATCAGAGGCAACGCTAGTGGACAGATGGCTTGGTGTTCTGAGTTTGTTATAACTGGCTCCAAAGTAAGAATTGATAGCTAGTTTATTAAAGGGATCATAGTGGGCATACAGATCATATTGAGAAAGTCTTGTAAGTCTGCTAGTTCTTCTAATAGTGAGAAGGTGCAAGTAATCACTGGGAAAGTTTTGCCTTCTCCTCTGATTTTCTCATTTAAAACTTCACTTCAGATATACTATTTACTTCAAAGCTTTCTGTCAAGACTAATTCTGCAAGGTATCATAACTAAAAAGAGCTTCACATACTGGGTTCCTTTCACATCTCCTCCTGTGACTAACATGCATTTGTGCTTTGTATCCCAGCATCTAGAATCCTTGTTTCAGGGAGAGCTTAGATTTGCCATGTGATGCCATTGCACTAATCCATAGATGAATCAGGTTCCTGGATTTATGAAAAACTAAGGTTTGGGGTTTTCCTTGTGATATCAAATTCTGCAGGGATATCTATGAGGTTTTGGATTACAGTGACAGGATGCTTTTGATAAATTCATAATACCTAGGAAATTCATCTCTTTATAGCTCCTCTAATCCTCTAGCTCCATGCTAGTTTTATTGCTCTGTGTGTGCACACAAGACTTGGGAAACTGGTTATGTCAAAATGATCATGTGGTTAGCTGACATGCCTTTGTTATATGCATATAGTAAAGCATGCAGTTGTGTGGTGCATTTCAGAAGCCTACGTCTGAGCTCAGTTCACCCCAATTAAGTAACGGCACAGGCCAAGCTTATCATAAGCATCCAAGAATGAAATACACAGAGAAACATATGTACCAAAAGCACATCCAAATCACACACAGCAGACCACAGTTGTCAAGCCTGTCTAGAATTAGCTGTTTTCTTTATTTTGACTGTTTTTGATACAGTTCATCTAATCTCTGCTTATTTATTTAGAATCCAGTATTTAGACAAAATATGTGATTTGAAGTAGCGCAAGTACTTAGTAGGAAGAATTAATGAGCTTTTATTGTAAATGTGTCTTTTTTTTCCTGGCATATAGATTAGATTGTTTGAAAAACAGTCTTGCAGAGGAATCTAGATAGATTAGAGCATTGGACTATGATTAATGGGATGAAATTTAGCAAGGTGAAATGCAAGATTCTGCACCTGGGGTAGAGTAATGCCAGGCACAAGAATAAATTGGGAGAGGAGTGGCTAGAGGGCAGCCCTGCAGAAAGGGGTCTGGGGGTGCTGCTTGACAGCAGGCTCAATACGAGTCAGCAGAGTGCCCTGGCAGCCAAGAGGGCAAATGGCATCCTGGGGTGCATCAAACACAGTATAACCAGCCGGTCAAAAGAGGTGATTATCCCACTGTATTCTGCATTGGTGCAGCCTCACCTGGAGTACTGTGTGCAGTTCTGGGCCCCACAATTTAAGAGGGATGTGAAGGTCCTTGAATGTGTCCGGAGGAGGGCAACAAAGCTGGTGAAAGGGCTGGAAGGAGTGTCCTACAAGGAACAGCTAAGGACTTTGGGCTTGTCTAGTTTGGAGAAAAGGAGGCTGAGGAGCAACCTCATTGCTCCCTACAGCTTACTGAGGAGGGGAAGTGGAGAAGGAGGTGCTGATCTCTTCTCCACTGGATAGTGATAGGACATGTGGGAATGGTTCAAAGCTGTGCCAGGAGAGGTTTAGACTGGACATTAGGAAGCATTTCTTTACCAAAACTGTGGTTGAACACTGGGACAGGCTTCCTAGAGAGGTGGTCGATGCCCCAAGCCTGTCAGCATTTGAGGCATTTGGACAATGCCTCTAACATGCTTTAACTTGATCGGCTCTGAATTGGTCAGGCAGTTGGACTAGATGATCATTGTAGGTCCCTTCCAACTGAAATATTCTATTCTAAAAAACAATATTTGGTTTAACAATGGGAGATACTTAATGGCATCCAGCTAGTAAGAGCTAATAACCCAGTGAGTGATTTTTTTTTTTTAATAATGTTTTTAATAGCAGTGCATTATCCTTTAGTGCCCTATCTGACTGCCAAGTTAACAATTATTTTCCTTTATTTTTGTTAAGAACAGGTCAGATTCTAAATGTATGCTTTCAGTACACATTAAAGAAATGCCTAAGCTGAAAATTGAAAAGAGCTCCTGTTTATTGCATAATGATCAAAGCATGATCCCTTACTGGCAAGAAAAAGAAGTTCAAAAACTAATTTCAAGGTTCAGGATTAATTCTTTGTCAAATTGACAGAAGAGATCCTACACTAGAATACATTTAGCATAAACGTAGAACCTTCTCTTTATCTGTTCCTTTCAGTGTGCAAGTTATTACTTTGTTTTCATGGTTCCATAACATGAGCATTTTAAGTTAGCTGTCTGTGAATCGGTTTAATATCTACAAACACATCCTTTTTACCAAATAAATCTATCAGTTTGTTTCCTATTAACATCACTGATCTCCACTGATTACCTTTTCCTGAATGTGTGTTTTTCCATCTTCCCTACAGTAATTGCTTAGAAATGATTGTCATATAAGAAGTTGGCTATGGCAAACAGGAAACGTCAAAGCACTACAGCCAGCATGCTGGATCAGAGAGTGAGAACTTGCCCTACTTCATCTCACAACAGGGAGCCTGGAAATGAAGAAAGTGACCTTCCTATTGAAGATTATGCAACAAAGGAGGCAGAACTAGCAACTGTCAGACAAGTTAGTCCTACATCTGTGGAACATGAGTGCAACGATCATAGTGGAGATGGTGACTCCAGCTCTGACTATGTGAATAACACCTCTGAGGAGGAGGACTATGATGAAGGCTTGCCAGAAGAAGAGGAGGGGATCACATACTACATTAGATACTGTCCAGAGGATGACAGTTACCTGGAAGGAATGGACTGCAATGGGGAGGAGTACGCTCCCCATGAGGAACACCATGTTGAAACAGATGATTGTCAGGAAGCTGTAGAAGAATGGGCTGAAGGTAAAATTCAGCACCAAGATGAAAATGAGGTGACGGACAGGCAAGAGTGGCAGGAAGGTCAAGATAATGGTATTCAGATTTTGGAGGATGAAGTGTCATCTTTGGAGATTCAAGACCAAGAAGAAAACATACAGTATTGTCAAAGTGAAGGTGTCTATCCAGACTATTACCCAGCAGAGGCTAATGGAAACTCACAGGGAATGTCACCATACCATTGTAGAAAAGAAGATGCAGAGCTGGAAGAGCAGGAAGAGGACATTGACCAGATTGTAGCAGAAATCAAAATGAGTATGAGCATGAGCAGTATTAATAGTACAACAGAAATGAGTCCAGAGCACGCTGGGACTGAAAACATGGTACATGACTATAAAGAGACTTGTTCAAAGGGAGAAGCTGGTCACAGTGCTAACAGGCATGAGGGGAGGCCAAAGTCACTGAATATCCCATCTGCCTCTAAGCACAGTGGAGATATGCCTAGAGGTTTTAAAGCAAAGTCAAGAACCCCAGAGGACAGACAGAAGTGGCCACAAGAGCAGGTATGAGGTTCTCTGTTTAACCAGACTGTCAGAGGCATTATGCAAATGTTATGTTAGTTAGTTATTCCAAACAGAATTAGAGCGCAATATTTTTACTTTTTTACTCTGTATTGCATTCACAGCTACATAATCACATTGTACGTTTAGGAAAAGGTACTGAATGTAGTCAATTTAGGTAGAGAACTAGGAAAGAGGTTTTGCAGAGAACAGACAATTAAAACAAGGTTTCCAGATGCATGGGGCAAAACTATTTTATTTACACTATTTTTATTCTGCAGTGACACACTAGATAAGTTAAAACTGGGGTCAGCATTGAAATAGTTGAAGGTTTTTTTCCATTAAGGGCTCCTGTTCCCTTGCCTTAGTGGGTGATTACTTTTAATTTCTTTTGTTTTCAATAGAACATATGCCAAGGCTAAATACTGCCTATGTTAAAAACAACTGCAAGAAGCACCTGCATGTTGCTGTGTTTTTGTACTTGCTGGGCAATCTTGACCTTGGCAAGAAGGAAGAAATAGGAGCTTTAGTTGTACCAAAAATCCTGTTAAGCAGTTTTATCACAAGAATGGTGTAGATGTTAATTTAAATTGTGCATGATCTTTTCTTGTTCTAATGTTGAGTGCCAGAAAAAAAGACTCTGGGAATGAAGCTCGAGCTTTTCTAGAGGAACAGAGGTGTGAGTTTTTCTTCTTTTTTTGAAGTTTCAAATTGAATGAGCTTACTTCCTTATAGAGAGACATACCTAATTCCCTTTGCTCTAAGGTCAGTTTAAAGCTTTGACTTTGCATCTCTGAAGTTATATGCAGCTGAATATTTGTTATCTTCTGCAATGAAGAGAGATCTACCTAAAAGAGGTAAAACATAACATGTAGTTAGATGACAGACTAGTAAGGATAAGTGAATTATTTTGCCTTATCTTTAATTAAAATGCTTTATTAAGCTTCAGAAGTATAAGTTTCCTGTTTCAGCTTTATCAAATCTATATATGTTATGATATTCTATAGTTAAGTACCCCACAGTTAAACTATTTAACCTAGATGATTCCATTAAAAATAGACATTAAAATATGTCAATTCCTCTGAAAAACAGTAAAAGGAAATAAAATGTTTAAGTATATGCTGATGAAACGGGTTGACCTTTATTATAATTGTGAACAAAAAAAATCTTAGGGGAGTATTTTCAGATTTCCCATATCTACAGCAAGTTTTTAATATTCATTTCTACATTATATTTTCAGAAGTATAATTAGACCCAAATTGTGTAACTTACTATATTCAGTGCCTTACTGCCAGCACAAAAGTTCTAGCTTGTGTGAATAAGCTTGATGATCTTGAATGGTTTGAATAGCAACTAGGTATTGGCTAGGAGCAGAGAAGTCTAGCTAGCATGTTTTAGACTAATGATGAACTAGGTCTTTCTGGCACAGTACACCAGTAGGTGCTACTGGGAGTGTTGCTCCTTGTAAGTTTTGAAAGTATTTGCAGAACAAAAGAGAAGAGGAACTCTTGAATAAGAAAGTTAGTGAATTGTTGTATATACTTGAATAAGAAATTGTTGGGGCTTTTTCCCCTGAATGATTGCTAATTCAAAACAGAATTCGAAATAGACTTTCATTTCAACATCTTTTTGTACTCTTTCAAAGTTTATTTAGCAGAGGTTGAGCTGAATTGCACTGTATGTTTATTATTCTTGCCAGACTGCTAACAACTGGGGGTTTTGTAACACCAGGATATTGATATAACTGCCACTGGTGTGAAAAACAAAGGGACCTAAGTATTTCCGAGTTGCCTGTCTGAGCTTTAATTGTTACTTCCAGTCAGTCTTGGGCCAATGCCTTAATCGCTTTTAATAATGGAGGAAGTGCTGCTGTGATAGGTAGCCCCTGGCTGGCATGTAGCCATTGAGTTTCTACAATCACTCTTCATAAAACCCACAAACTATTGTCTAATGGATAGAGCATTAAACAATATTTCATTCCTTCAAATATGAAGGGAGAAGGGAAAGTGGTTTCCTAGCCAGAGACACAGCAGTACAGGTATCCATTTCAGTTCAGCAGGAAGGGATAAACAAACTGGGTGACAAGACACACATTTAATTTGTAAGAAAGGAGACAGGACAAAGCTGCTGTGGGAATCTTCACTGAAGAGAAGAGCACATAGACCTCCAAGGCGTTGGAGTGTGTGAAGCAGCATTTCTTATGGAGATACAGAGGCTCACAAATGGAGACAGGAACAGATTCTCCCCTCCTGCACCCCAAGCCTCCAGGGATATAAAAGAAAGATTAAAAAGCAGATGAAATAATCCTTGGCAAGCATTACTTGAATGTGTTTATCACAAGAAGACTGGTGTTATCTTGCTGTGTTCTGTTCACCTACTGCAGGTTGCTTGTCATCCTCACCTTTATCTAAAAGTCAGGGTCATTGTGAGGGCATTAGAATAAGAGTACAGTATCCATTTCTGCCAAAGAGATTTTTATTAGTAATAGGTCCTTAAACATCCTTAACATGAGGTGTGGCTGGACCTTTAACATAGATTTTGGACCTCAAAGAATTTAGATAAAGTGCAGAGGATTTTCTGGTTTTCTTCTGGGGCATTCATTTCTTTCAATATTTACTATAAAATGTCTAAGGGATGGATGCAATTAGTGTATTGTCTAAATGAACCTGTGTCTCATTTGTGAAACTGAGGTAGTCATTATTTTAATTACAAGAATTAAAGTTCCTACATAGTGAAAGCAGAAAAACCCAAGGCCATTGTCAGCAGATTTACATGCCAAACTTATTGTTTGCAGAGAATTTGCTTGGAAGATCCTTGGTTTTGTCATCTTGCTAAAAGATTTCAGTTACTGTAAGTGTGCACCACACAGTACAAAATATCATGGTGAGAGGGATGACACAGAAGCATACATATCTGATATGGATCACTTTTTTCCCCAAATTCTTTAAGTAAATGTAGACTCAAATGCTTTTAAGTTAAACCAAGATACTATGTGTATGTCAGTTTTTGTAAACAATAAGCAAGTGGGAATGTGCATTTTGTGGTTCTATGCACATAACTGTGCTGTCCTTAGCTTTTTTTCATGTTTCTGCTCCTCTCCTCCTTTCCTGCCTCCCATAGGTGGTAACACTGTTAACCTGAAATTTTATGCAGCAGTAACTGATACACAACATATTTTTTTTACATACCTTTAAAAATATATAGTTATTAATTCTTAGCCCATGATAAATGCTAACAATTACGCTTGCATACAAAATGTTAAATAACCATTAGACAAAAGTGATTTTAAAGGTTCCTGCTGCTCGGTTTGGTTTCAGCAATTAATCACCAGAGAACAGTAGTCACTTCTAAGAAAGACCCAACAATCTACAGAGAATGAAAAACAGAGTAAGCATCTCATTTTACTTTCAGTGTGGTCAGTCTCAAGTCTTAAATATACATTGCTCGCCCTTGAAAACTTTGGGGATATATGAGCTTGCTTGTATGAGCCTTTATTTGTAAATACCTCTAGGAAAGCGCAGAAGAGGATTTGCACTAGACAAGCCTGAGGGAAACCTAGAGTACATTTAGAGTGTACATTTGCTCTAACTCACTGCTTAGCACAACTTTTATTTCTTGCAGGTTTTCCATGCTTACATTATTTAAGAAAGGCATTACATCTGTGAAGTTGAAACTGAATATTTTGGGCATTTTATGACACAACTCATATTTAACAACTTCCTCAAGCTAGGAGTTTCCCCCACTGCCATTTGACATCTTAATCATCTCAGACTGAGCAATTGTTAATGTATCTAACATATGAAGAAATTTTCTTTTTTGCTTATAATTTCATTTTATATGTTTCAGCTTCATGCAGAGAAGTCAAACATGGTCAGACACCCTATTGATGTACATCTCCTGAATTATCACAGTTTTTATTGTAAAATAAACATGAACTAACTGATTTAGGTATATCTTTGGGTGGAATAAGGAGGAAGAGGAACTGAATGGCTCATTCAACTGATACTAGCATACAGTATGACCAGAAATTTTAAATTGATGTGGTGTTCCCATGCAAAAATAGTTGCTGTTGACTTGAAGTTTTTTTTCTTTTTGGAATGCTATTAACATTTGCATAGCTTTAAGTTTGCTAGAATATTGTTGGTTTGGCACACTAATAATCAACCTAGGAACAGGTTTACTAGGTGGAAAATTAGTAGTCTCCTGTTGCAGATGAGTGCTTGTACTACACACAATATGAACAAGGGCCTGGTCTAAGCCAAAGCTTGAACCACAAAAAGCTTGTCTTCAGATCAGTTCACTGCAAAGTATTCTGTCCTGCTTCCTTCCCACAAAGCAGTATGGTATGGGGCAGTCCCAGGCCCATCCTGCTGCTCCCTGACAGCATTTGGAACTTTAGTTTCTACTGTTGCACCCATAAGACATCTGCAGAGAATGATGGTATTGCCTATTATTTTACTAATATTAAGTTAATTCTAACTCTATACAGTCAGGTAGCATAATTAAAGAATGGTAGAAGCAGTCAAGAAAAAAGCAAAACATTGGACAGCAGCTGAAATAATACCAATGGAAGATGTCTTTTGCACTAATGGGACTCATATTTAAATAATTGCTCCTCTCTGGAACCTCATATAGAATCATAGAATGCTTTGGGTTGGAAGGGACATTTAGAGGTCATCTAGTCCAACCCCCCTGGAGTGAGCAGGGACATCTTCAACTAGATCAGGTTGCTCAGAGCCCCGTCCAACCTGACCTTAAAGGTTTCCAGGGATGGGGCCTCCACTACCTCTCTGGGCACCCTGTTCCAGTGCTTCACCACCCTCATTGTAAAAAGTTTCTTCCTTATATCTAGCCTAAATCTCCCCTCCTTTAGTTTAAAACCATTACCCCTTGTCCTGTCACAACAGGCCTGGCTAAAAAGACTGTCCCCATCTTTCCTATAGGCTCTCTTTAAGTACTGAAAGGCCGCAATAAGGTCTCCCCGCAGCCTTCTCTTCTCCAGGCTGAACAGCCCCAACTCTCTCAGCCTGTCCTTGTAGGAGAGGTGCTCCAGCCCTCGGATCATTTTTGTGGCCCTCTTCTGGACCCGCTCCAACAGCTCCATGTCCTTCTTGTGCTGAGGGCTCCAGAGCTGGACGCAGTACTCCAGGTGGGGTCTCACCAGAGCAGAGTAGAGGGGCAGAATCACCTCCCTCGACCTGCTGGCCACTCTTCTTTTGATGCAGCCCAGGATAGGGTTGGCCTTCTGGGCTGCAGGTGCACACTGTTGGCTCATGTCCAGCTTTTCTTCCACCAGTACTCCCAAGTCCTTCTCTGCAGGGCTGCTTTCAATCCACTCATCCCCCAGCCTGTATTGATATCAGGGGTTGCCCTGACCCAGGTGCAGGACCTTGCCCTTGGCCTTGTTGAACCTCATAAGGTTCATACAGGCCCACCTCTCCAGCCTGTCCAGGTCGCTTTGGATGACATCCCATCCCTCAGGCATGTCAACTGCACCACTCAGCTTGGTGTGACTCTGACATATGACTCTGTCATATGTGGCAGAGTTTATTCTCTTCATGCCAACTAGAGTCATGAAATAGTGGCACTGGCATGGCCTGAGAGCTACTTCTGATGAGTGGGGACTAAAGATGACTATGGGACTCGACACTTGAGCACTGACAGTCTAGTCAGCCCTTTGTTCTTCAGGTCTCATCTACTTAGATTTCAGACTGCAGGCTCCTGGGTATGCTTATTCTTTCCTACCCTATTCAAACAGATTTATTTACCAACAATAAAAGAAAAAGTTTTTAACAGCACCAACACTCTGCCTTCACCTATACCCTTTTGAAAAAACAGGGATTTGCCTTTATCACCATTAAGAAGGAGGACCTTAGAGGGAAGTCTACTTTTTAGTGATGCTGCCTGTGACACATGAATCCTATTGCTTCTCATTTCTCAATCATACTTTCATATCACTAGCATACATTTGAGAACCTAACCAAATATACAAACTCCCCTGGTAGGGACTCCATGAGCTTCTGCAGTGTTAGTCTAATTTCACAACAACTTTCATATAGGCTATGCCCTCACACTTTTTCAACACAGACATTCAGAGACAGATAAAATACCACTAACAAAAAATTTGTGAAAGAAAATTTTACAAAGTCATTTTTTTTGTCTCAGCTTGGTCTCCACATCTTTGCATGCATCAGTGCTGCTACTGTGTTTTGTTTACCTGTGCTAGTAGAGCTCATTATTGACAAAGATATTTGAGGTTTATTCTCTTCTCTCAGCATAGGTACAGCGCTCTTCTGCTGCTAAGAGCCCAAATCCAGGAGTCTTTTGTCCACAAAAGATCTCACGTTAGAACAGTCTGAAGCAGCTAAGATGATAGACATTTTAGAAAACCTGTATCTTAGGAATGTCTTACTGAAATTCAGTCTGAGTATTATTGGATCCATTTGATAGAATTCATGGAAAACACAAATGGGTGTAAATAAAGAGTATTAAAAAAGCTTGTTGCATTCTCCCATGTGTTCTAGGCAGCTGTGGGGCAGAAATACTAAATAGCTATTACTGAGTGACAGTTCCCAAACTAGCAAGTGTAAGTACTTACTGAAAAGTGCTAAACAGTCCAAACATTCTCAAACAAAACCAGTTTCTCCTGATAATTGGCTGAGTCATGGCTTCTTAGCAATAAACTCCCAACACCAGGAGACAGCAAAATCAACGCCTCTTACTTAAAGATGCATTAGCTACAGAGTCTTCTCTGGGAAGTTTAAAGCAGAAGGCAGCATATGCTCCAAATTACATCTACATAAAAATGCACCATTCAGCACAGCTATTTCTCTGAAACTCTTATCATGGGTGGTTCTCAATTTTAAATATATGCAAGGACAAAAAACCTCTTAGGTCTTTAAGATGATAAAAATCAATGGGTGATTGTTTTAATGTTTACTGAAATTGGATAGAGTATTGAAATTCTTTTGTGGAATGCTTAGCGCTCTAAACTTAGTTTGACTCCTTCTATTTTTATAATGCCAGTTCCATACTCTACCTTGACTTGCTTACTTGGAACTACTCCTTTCTACAAATATTTTCATCTTCGTTTCTGACATGTGCTAGCACCACCTCTAAATTAGCACATAAGTAATGGAATCTTTGTGAGAGAATAGAGTGTGAAGTCTTGCCTTTTTTTCTGTGATCAAAATCAGAAATCCTTCAGCTAGTCAAGAACTGCCTCATTCAGATTCTATCTTTGTATCCTGCTGGGTCA
Source organism: Balaeniceps rex (assembly GCA_013401315.1). Lineage (NCBI taxonomy): Eukaryota > Metazoa > Chordata > Aves > Pelecaniformes > Balaenicipitidae > Balaeniceps > Balaeniceps rex. The sequence goes on along the minus strand of VYZW01039273.1, from coordinate 10,615 downwards.
GATTGCTCCTACTGACAATAGCATGTTACTGATGTTACGATAACTAATGCAGCAGCTCAGTAAGGGTACATTAAGCCATTCCCACTACACATCACCAGCATCTACGAGAGAAGTTATTTCAGTCATGTAGTTTAATAGGAATAGCACCACCATAATAGACTTGTTAGTAGGTTACCATCTGCTGATCCAAAAAGATGTTTTAGATGCACCTTGATATGTTTTTATAAACATAGTAGTGTTTAAGTATCAGGAGGACACATGGCCCAATGATAAACTGTCTTCAGAAACCAACAGAAGATCACAGAAGTTGAAATTAGAAACTGAAGTTTTGTCCTTAAGTGACAAACATAACACCACCCATCTGCTCTACCTTTGTTCTAGAGAGAGACAACAAACCTGGATGAAAAGTCAATTAGATCTGTTGGTTTACTTGTGCAACAGGTAACTTAATAATCTAGTCAACCTACCACAAAACATCTCTTTTCCAAGAAGGTTTTTTTCTTCTTGGAGCCTACCACAAGGCACTTTTTTCAACTGGTACCTACCACAAAACATCTCTTTTCCAAGAAGCTTAGTGGTCTTCAAGATGAGTTTCAAAATACATAAGTCAGTACATTGGTTTCTGAACACATTATTTGATAATATTTGAACAGTATTGCTAGTAAAGAGATTGGCAGGTACGGATCATAAGCCTCATTATGCAAATATTTAAACATAGTAATAAAGCCTTACCATGCCTTTGAGCTGCACTCAGCGCTTAGTTACTAACTCTTTACAAAAAAGGTTAACAGTTCTGAAAAAAATAATCATTCATTCCTCTCTCAGCCAAATTATTCCTCTGAATAAATCAAGAAAGGGACTAACCTGCTGGTTTCCAGCAGAATGTTCTCCAGCAGGAGAGTGCTTCATCAGCACTGAGCACCACAGCAGCATTCAGAATCACAGGTGGCAACTTTGAAGAGGTCCATATTGCTGAGATGAACTTTTGACTAAAAAGCTAAACAGCTTACACTAGAGTAAACAACCAGTAGTGTTAAGAAACAGCAAAACTCAAATCATTACCAGCCCTCACCTCCACCTAAGAGGGGCTTTACACTGCAGGAAGGGTGGTTATAAAGGGGGGCTGGTTGGCTGGGAGGGGCCCTGCAAGACTGATGGGAGGAGGGAGGCCCAGGTGGCCCCAGGCCTGCAATTAGCCATCATGACAGGGCTAGTCAGGGCATGGGTAGAGCTGCAGGCTTATTTCTGAAAGATGTGCATAGATGCTTCAGTGACCTCAAATAAGTAGAGTCTGGTTTTCCTCTCAGCCTAAAGATGGTGTTTTCTGCTGACTCACGTTCCTTCACATGATGCTGGACACTGCCTCAGTACTTGCTCAGAGGCAAAAGTATTAATAACACTACACCTTTAATATTTTTATATCTTTCCTTTGCAGAATCTGTCCTTTTATCAGAATCTTATCGTAGGATAAGACTTTTAGCATAACTGTACCTCTGTGTTAGTGTGCAGTCAATTCCAGATTTCTGGTTTAGATTTAGGTCCTATTCTAAACTGCAAGTCAGAGTATAAAGTATTTATAATACTTTATAAGTATTTCCCTCAAATGTGATTTTTTTTTCTAGCTATCATAGCACTTAAAACAACAATATAAATTGGAAACTCTGTAAGAAACATGAAGAAAGCACGTATCGAGTATGATAATTTATTTGACGTTGGTCAGATCACCTGGGAGCATGAACCAACTTCCAGCCCACACTCAATACCAGAATTTATGTTTTCTAAAAATGATTCCATAAAGAAGCTCCAAAACAGTCCCTTCATCCTTGGTCTAGAAGCATCTCCTTCCATACGTAAGAGACTACATGGTTTGTAACTGTGTATGGGAGATACAGCCATGCCTACTCTGCATAGTTCTGTGCTTTGACACTGTAAGTCTTCTGGAAAGAAAGGGAAGCCTTTCCCCTTGTACTTCTTTCTGCCCTTTCCTTCTGGGATACCATCTTCGCAAACATTTCTTTAGCATGAAGATCTCGACCCTTATTTTGTAAAGGATCGTTGTAACAGCCCACACATTTGCAGGCAAATGTTAGGCACAGCTCCCCTTACTGACTGCTCGATGTTTCTTGCTGCTGATGAAGGGACATAGGGTGGAGTGTGTGGACACACTCCAAAGCTGAGAAGATCTCAAGAATGTGATATTACACTCAGCTTTGTTTGGAGGAAGTGCTCACAGTGACACCCTCCCCTCCCCATCACAACACTTTTAAAGCTCAAAGTGTTAATAGAACAGCCAGAGGTGGAACATATTGTGTGCACAGATGTGCATAAAAGAAATGGAAGAATTCTTTGTACCTGAGATTCTGCCTAATTAGACTGGGGCTCCTAAACACGTAGGTGAAACACTGGGAAAAAAAAATCTGCCTTCATGTACAGACACCAAATAGTAAGTAAAAAAGACATTTATTATATTCCTTGTAGAGGTGATGTGATTGATCCCAACTTGTCATGTATTCTGCACAGGCTTCTCTTTGGAACCCAGCCAATACACAGTAACAACATATATACTACATATGTGACTAGGAAACAATAAACCAGCAAAGCTTGTTTATATTCCTAAAATCCTGAAAATAGGAACTCCAGTAAATTACAGCTATGTATAAATGAAAAATGAAATCTCATCCCAAGTGTTTAGTCATATTTTATATTAAGACTATATGGAATTATATATGCAACTATTACCAAAGAGTATGATTGCTATTATGATCCCCAGGGCTGAGTAAGTCCATCAACATGTAAGATTTGTGACAGAGGCATGTTGCAGTAATGTTTATGGCACCCAGGGTATGCTTACTAAACCAGTCAACCAATTCTTTCTTTATATGCAGGTACATTTTCAGTTCAGTCATGTGTGTGGTAATCAGAACTGACAAAGCTTTAAAAGTATTAACATTCTGTTGTACATATTGGAGTTAATTATTTGCTGTCACTGTTTACAGTTTAATGTATCTTCATTGTGGCCATGTCATTTTCCCTGCTTAAAGCATACTTGATCTAATCCTACTATTTCAGGGAATAATGTATGATTATTATGCTTGTTTTATTAAAGCCCTCTAGATATTTACCTCATTAATATATTTCACTGCACATCAACACATATTGCTCCATATTAGCTTAGCCATGCAATACAATTAGATTTCTCTTGTCTCAAACAGAATAGCATTTATAAGCAGGGATATGATAAGCTGCTTAGCTACTACAGCCATGTTGACAGAGCACTAACTAGTCAGTGGGTCCCCAAGTCTTGGTGGTCTGTGTGTATTGTCTCAGATAGTCTTTTCTTTCCTAAAATCCTGCTTACTACTTGGGTGAATTTTTGCTTTGTATATGTTGTCTTACCTGAGAATTAGCATTACTGAGCTAATAGCTCTAATGTGCCTGCTTCATTAGCACATTTCATTCAGCTGACTAAATATTATTCACAGGGAATAATTTGTCTAGAGATGAACATGCAGACTTTATTTGATTGCAGCTACATATTGCATTGGAAAGTCAGAAGACAAGGAGTTATGTTCACATGTAACAAACAAGCTGACCCTTTGAAATAATACTGGCTCAGTGTTTTCCATTTGCACAACTGTGGATACAAGTTCTAATTTTGAAGCCTTACAATGACAGTGGCACTCTTTTTTATACATAATGGGAAAGCTGAGAAAAAAGGAAAGTGAAATATCCTAAACTATAAAAATTTGTTTCAGAAATCACCTTGGTTTTACAGATTTCTAACACTGCAACTCTGAGTCATGAAAACTTCACTTTCTTGGTATGCATGGGACACGGGTGCTCCCTGTGTCGAGATGCTTGTGTTCTGTGACTTGTGTGAGGTCTGGAGAAGAAATTCTGCCCCTGAGAATATTGGAACTTAGAAGAAAAAAGAGTGTTCTGTGGTTTAAAAGACTTAGTGTTTTCCTTGTGTAAGGTTTTTTATTTTTCTTTTTACATTTCTTCAGAAGCCTGAAGCTGTGCTGCCAGCATCCTGTAGATTTGCGTGGCCCAAAAGGAGGGAGATGCCATGAGGTATCTCCCATAACAGAGAATCCTATATTCAGTGCTAGAATTTTGTTTTTCAGATCAGAGGTAGCCATTAGGACTATTTTGATTTTGTCCAGTCCTGAGCATAAACACATTTAAAAATTCTGACTTTGGTTTCTGAACAATCTGAACATTGTCAGCATTTGGCTTAATTTAATGTGAAAAATTTGCATTGAAATAAAATCATTTAGTTTAAATTTAAATCAGTAGCATAACTGCTACTTAATGATAATTGAAATGTCTTATTATTTACATCAAAGTAGATCTTTTATTATAATTAAACAGCTCAACATTTTTATATGAATCTCTTATTTGCTAAATTACAATAGGAAATTCTATTATATCATGTTATGACATTTCAGTATCAGTAATGAGTATTGATTGCACATAAATAACTACATATAACTACATATAAATAACTACACAGAACAGCCTCATGACCAATGACTGTCATAAAATAATGGAGAACATGCTAAATACAGTTTCATATATGAATGTTTTATGAATTTTTATTAAAATTTCTGAATGTAGTTTAATCTGGTGAATATTTTCTGACTATCTTTGCACCATGGACTTCCACTGAAATCTCTACTTTGTTTTGAAGCTTTTCAGAAGACAAAAGGATTTGAAATCCTTTCTCTTTTTTCTTATAGATGTGCAATGGTTTAGAGCAGCCAAAGAAGCAACAGCGTTCAGATCTCAATGGACCAGTTGACAATAATAATACACCTGAGGTACGTACCTTGGGGCGTTAGGCCATTCTGCTGCCTATCTTGTTGAGCTCAGGCTTCCATGAGGGAAAGCAGGCACTGAATTGTCAGCTTTCTCCCTCTCACACACGCATACTTAGGCTCTGTTTCTTTTCCTGAACTGATAATAAATACCACATCTGCATATTCCAAAAAGTGTTTGAATCTGTTGCTGCCACATTAATTTTATGTAACTGTCCACAGCACGTACTCAAGCCTAAAATTTTCTGATGACATGCAGAATAGGGAAAACACTTCAGAAATTATCTTTTTGGATTGTTGCAGAGCAAAAGTAGCATGAAAAAAAATTGACTTCTGCTTTTTTTCTTTAGTCACCACTCCCGCAAAGTCAGTCTTTGAAACCAAAGGACTGCTTAATTCCCACAGGAATAATTCTCTTTAAATAATCCCTAATATCAAGCACATCATTCAGTGCTGAGGGCTCAAATGATTCATATCTTTTTGAGTGGCCTCTGTGGTAAGATGTGTCCTGGCTCAGCTGTGAAAAAGATGCAGTGATAGGCAGACCTGCTCTGGTCAGTGAAGACTGGAGCAAAGAAGGCATATGAGAAAGCAGAATGAGGTTATGCTTGAGGCTAGACACAATGAAATGAAATTCAGACTTAAAAGCAGAAGTCTGTTATCTCAAAAACATATAACATATTTAGCCTGTAGCCTGTTACATTAATGAAGAGGTATATTTCTAAAGCCTTTTCCCATAATGGAGATATCAGCCTCTTTCCTGGAAACAGGAATGCCTGAGGAGGCTGGCAAAAGACAAGCAAATGGAAGGACTATATCTGTTTATTGAGAATAGAGACAGTAGCATAAAAAGAGCACTGTTGTGGTCCCTGCTGAGATTAAGTGTAATGCTACATACTGTGCAATCAGGGACAGTTCTTATTCACTGACCCAGAATCTGACTTTGTAAAATATTGTTAAGTGTTCTTAATTGGAAATTTGGGATATCATTAACAGGCAATGTGATCTAGTGGACAAACTGCTGGACTGGGAACTGCTGGTTTTGCTCATTTGACAGCTGACTTCCTAGGTCATTTTCATGTTCTTCCCCCTGCCCTCCCTTATGGTTTTGTGTGGTGGGCTCTGCTTAAAGTGCTTTGAGAAACAGCACTATGTAACAGTTAGGCTGGGTTAATTACTGTGATGTAATGTGTTTCACTGTGCTAAATAGTGGCTATGAAGAAGTTATACAGAGAAATCTGATTTTTCATAAACAATGGTTAGCTGTTTAAATATAATATGAATTCACTTTGGTTTGTGAAAATGATTTTCTTACAGCTATACCATTTTTGTTTCTCAACAGACAAAGAAAGTGTCTTCATTTCCAAGTTTTGTTGATGGTAAGTTTTACATCATCCACAGTTAAAGTAGGATAAAATGGAAGCAAATGCTTTAACATATTTTAAAGATCACAGTTCTAAAAACCAGTCAAACCCAAGAGAATACAGCTGAAAAGTTTAAGTATTGAAGTATTTAACATTTTCATCCCTTCCCCCTCCCCGTGGCAATTGGAGCCTGGTGGTGATAAAAAGGAGGAGCAGATAGAGCTCTCAGGATTAAGGTGAAGATGGAGACAGCTACAAATCTGGAAGGGGGTAAAAAAAGTGGTAACAGTGGGCTCCAGCAGGGTGGCGATTTATGAAGGTATGAGCACCCTGTTCTTTATGGCCTTATGCAGAGGAAGGAGTCATTTAACTGTTCAGAGCAGCCCCTGTATCACTTTGACTTGATGCGTGTTATTGCACTCTGGGAATCTTAGTTGTCGGCACAAACAGAAAGGTTCTCCTGATCTGACAAAAAATTGGTAATCCAATCCTCTGTTTAGGAGAACCATGCTTTCAGGTCTTTCTTCAATCTCCTTTGCACTGCTATTACATATTTTCTGTTTAGAGAAAAATAAGTCAATTTATTAACACAAGAAGGTGGACAGAAATAAAATGGGATTATACTGAAAAACATTATCATTTTCTGATTCACAGACAGCTGAAGAACTTTGTATGGGGAAAATGCATACAGCTTTTCCTGCAAAAGAAATGTCTAAACTGGAAAGTGAGATGAGACAGTAGGAAACTTCTAAGGATCTGACCCCTTAGATCTGCCATGAGCACACTTTTCCCCACAATGGAAACCATACAAGAATGTCAAAAACTTGATTTCTAATGCCATTCTCAACTCAGGGAAAACTTACTGTGATTTAGAATAATATTAGAATGTTCACCACATTTTTCTTCTATTCCCTGATCTTATCAGCTTGACTAGCAACTTCCGTTTTTAGTCATTTCCTTGAAGAGCTGGAGCAAATGGAAAGTTCAAAGATTGCCCCTTTTACACAGATTGACATCTGAAGGAAATTACACATAACACTTGGCATGTACTGGCTATCAGGCCCTAAATATAGGTAAATTAAATGCGTTCCCCAAAGGTGGCGGAGACAAGAAAGCAAGCTGATACTTTGTAATAGGCATCTATTGATTGTATAGTGGACGACTATAAAGGGAGGCCAGCATGAGCAGAACTTTAAAACAGACTAGAAAATTCACCCCTCACAGCACTTGCAGATACAACTGCAGATTTTAATTTTATTGGGATAGAAACATTATGTCTTTTTCTTTTCTTACCAATCAGCTCACTACTCTGTTGGAAAGGGGTCAGTATACTTTTTTAGATAGCATAATACTTTTTTTTTAGTTCAGTCATTTTGCTTTCTCTGAAATTTTTTCTATGGTCGCACAGTATGTCAGGATAAGCTACCTATTAGGCTTTTTCTATTGCAGGTATTATATGGCATTGTCTAATACAAATAAATATGTAGCTTACTAGGAGCTTATGATAGCTAACATGACTGCTCTCTGAAGTCAAAGAAAAACACAGTGTTTATTATTAATTTGTATGTAGAGTCCCAAAAGGAACAGGACTCTACTGCACATAAGAAAAGATTCTGCCAGCTAACACTCCCTGTTCTTCCCTGAGCTTTGACGGCGAGACTACAACTGTATTCTGGTTATATTCATATTCAACTGTTCAGGCACTTAACTTTCAGCACAACTCCTTAACTACAGTAGCTATATCTATCTCTTTGTGAATATATAATATTTTTCATATGCCATGTGGACATAAAAACAAATTAGATAACAGGCATGACAAATATTGGAAATGTGCCCTTTTGCTATTATAATTGTTTCAGTAGTAGTACCACTGCATGCTTGTAGTGATAATTAGTTCCATGTTCAGAGGTTCTGGCTTCTTTGCTGTCTATATTTGTCCTGTCACCATAAATCTCATTCCCTTGCACAGTTGCAATGACAATGAAGTAAAGAAATCAGCCAAAATATGGAACTTGTAGATAGGCATTCTGCAAGGTGACATATGCCCTGTGTCCATTTAGTCCTTGTGCAAAACCTGCCATGCACCCTAAGGTCTCAGTGACTTCATGGAGTATGATGGTTCTCAGCAGGAAGTTGAAAGTGCTTCTGTGCTCTGAGCGCGGTCTCTAAATGCTGTCTGAAGCCTTGGTTTACACATGATTTTAGATAAATACAAAAATATGTTCCTAACAGATTATTAAATTCAGTTATGCTGAATTATTGAATGAGTATTCTTTTTCTTATTTTATGAATACAAAAGATAAGTTCATTTAAAAATGTTTAGACCTAGTCTTCTTAGTCTAGAAATATGTTTGTACTCGTTGCATTAATTGATCAGCAGAAAACCAAGTAATCTCTATTGCATTGATAAGATAGTACAGAAATTTACAGTTAGATTTTTCAGAAACAGTTATCTAATGTTTGAGCACCAATACTCAAAATAAAATTCCAATCTTTGTTCACACTGAGCTAATCTTCAAGTTTCAAATCTATTTCTTCTTCCCTTCCTCATCAGTAAGCCTTACACATGCTTACAGTCAAGGGCATGCTTAAGTGCTCTGATGAGCTGGGACCTCAGCCAAGTCTGCATTTTTATATTATTTAAAGCAGTCAGAGATAAGGAAAGAAAATACTCAGGTAGCCCAATTTAACCCTGGCAATTTTCAATACCATTCCATCCTTCCAACAGATGTCTCATTTTACCTGACACTTGCTCATTTGCTTACATTGCCTTCATGATAGGAAATGTATGTTGGAAATGTTTTCTGTCCAATATGCCTTTTTTGCGGGGGGGGGAGGAGGAGGCAGGGCGGTGAGAGGTGTCTGAATTAGCTATTGGTATAAGCATTTTATACATGCTGTTGTTTTAAACATGATGTTGCAGAATTTGTTGCTAGTATAATGATACTGCAAAAACTCACTTTCTAATGCTATGAAGACATGATGAAACCATATCCAACCAAAAAACCCCCAGTCTTTAAAGAATCCAAATAAATAAAATTAGGATAATAAAATTGCTTAAAACTCTAGGTTATTTCCATGTTCAAGAGGTTTTTCAGACAAATTAGTTAAAAACACCATTGCTGTCACCAACAGCCAAGACATGAGAAGAATTTGTTGTTTCCTTTGTAACACTCATTAATTTCACAGACCCCTAAGATATGGTGGGGATTACTGTTTCATGCTTGGAGTTGCTAGCACTGTATACATAAAAATAAATCTCTAAACATGTATTTGAAAGGACAGTGCCTTTGACGTAGCCTATGAATGACTTGGAAATCAAGACAAAAATGTCTTGCTCAAAGATGTACAAAGCACCGATATAACCAGAAGTGGGCCAAATGCTACATTCTTGAAACTAATTGAAGAGAAAACAAGCTTTCCTGAGTTCACCCAGAGCTTTTGGGATGGAAAGGAAGTAGATTAAGGGACTGATGTGTTTTAAATAACCAGCACAACTCTTTTTGTTGACAAATCCTGCAGTCTTAGAATTTTGGTCTTTGCTTGATGTAGTAATGACTGTATTAGAATTTGTACCAAGAATTGCAATTTTACTTGTCTTCAGACACACACAATATTTCAAGACAATTAATCTAAATTAACTACTAAAGGAGGTTAGATAAACTGATTTAAACATTATTTGGGTAAGCATATTTCAGAGTTAAAGCAACTGAGATTCAATTTAGCCTGATTTACTTAGCCTGAAGTGAATGAAGGAAAACAAAATTAAAGCCACTTTAATTTTGAATGAGTGTGTTGATGCAGGTATGTAATGAAGTTTTCCTAACTTAACATTAAATTCACATCTTTAATTAATTTCCCTCTTTGCTACCCTTGAAACAAGATGTCAATATGATGCAACATTAATATTTTGTTGCATGCTGAAAGAAGTACAGATGTATGAGACTTAAGTTTTAGGCCTGAAAAGACATATGAATAACACCATCAGAAGAGGTACCATACAAAATACATCATCCATCTGCTGAAAAATTTAATGGTGCAAAGATGTAAGCAAAGAGGAACAGAGATACAGTAAATGGAGTTCTTGTGGAATTTTCATTTTCTTTGATTTCATTCAGTGAATTAGTGCTGCAGGAACAAGGATCATTTTTTGAGGTACTGAAAGACTTGGCCTTCATGAAGAATTTCGGTGACCTTTTTAAATTGGTAGCTTCCCAAGGATTTCATTGAGGCTTTTCACACTTTCAGTGGAGATTGTCATGATATTTTTTTATTCTTTCCCAATACTTTGAGAATTTTAAATTCCACAGAATTCTATACTGAGTTATAATGAAGATCCAAACCATTACTGGATTTGTATGGATGTGATCTAAAGCAAAATGTGTCCTCCTGAGGTATTGTCGTGGTTTAGCCCCAGTCGGCAACTAAGCA
>VYZW01039271.1:2698-13907 GCA_013401315.1 Balaeniceps rex | reverse complement strand
GAGGGTAGGAAGGCTCTGCAGAAGGATCTGGACAGGCTGGATCAATGGGCCAAGGTCAATTGTATGAGGTTTAACAAGGCCAAGTGCCAGGTCCTGCACTGGGGTCACAACAGCCCCATGCAATGCTACAGGCTTGTGGAAGAGTGGCTGGAAAGGTGCCCGGCAGAAAAGGACCTGGGGGTGCTGGTTGACAGCCGGCTGAACATGAGCCAGCAGTGTGCCCAGGTGGTCAAGAAGGCCAATAGCCTCCTGGCTTGTATCAGAAGCAATGTGGCCAGCAGGAGTAGGGAAGTGATTGTCCCCCTGTACTGGGCACTGGTGAGGCCGCACCTTGAATACTGTGTTCAGTTTTTGTCCCCTCACTACAAGAAAGACATTGAGGTGCTGGAGCACATCCAAAGGAGGGCAACAAAGCTGCTGAAGGGTCTGGAGAACAAGTCTTATGAGGAGTGGCTGAAGGAACTGGGGTTTAGTTTAGTCTGGAGAAAAGCAGGCTGAGGGGAGACCTTATTGCTCTCTACAACTACCTGAAAAGGAGGTTGTTGCGACGTGGGTGTTGGTCTCTTCTCCCAAGTAGCAAATGATAGGACGAGAGGAAATGGCCTCAAGTTGCTCCAGGGGCGGTTTAGATTGGATATTGGGAAAAATGTCTTCACCAAAAGTGTTATCAAGCACTGGAACAGTCTGCCTAGGGAAGTGGTTGAGTCACCATCCCTGGAGGTATTTAAAAGACGTGTAGATGTGCTGCTTAGGGACATGGTTTTGTGGTGGACTTGGCAGTGTTAGGTTAATGGTTGGACTTGATGATCTTAAAGGTCTTTTCCAACCTAAATGATTCTATGATTCTAATACTGTCTTTCATTTTTGGCTGCTTCTTATACTCCTCCTTAGTAATTAGCCTAGGTATCACTTTGCATGTACATTCCTAAAGTTTTTCTTCAAGGGGCAATGAACTCACCTAAGCCACTTCTATAATAAACATGTTTCCCAGAGAAATCTTACCCATTTATCCTTTCAGTTCAGTAAAATCTGCTTTCTTGAAATTTGTTACGCCTTTTTCTAAAGGCATTTTTTGACCACAAACTGGGACAACCTAATGACTTTCAGACTTCAATAAATATATTAGCGTAGGAAGGGTATCTAAACAGAACAATATAAAGACAATGATTGTATTAATAAGTTTTTAAATGTTATTGCCATGCAGCACACTCCTTTTTAATAATTTGTGAGATGTTTTTTAATCTATCTGAAAATTATTTTAAAACATTTAAAAAACCCAGGATATAACAGTCAAAAAATCATCACTAGGAACAATCAAAGTGTTTTATTCATAAAACAGCCTGTTTCAACTGCAGTCCATTTCTATAACATTATATGAAATATTATATGAAAGTCACTGTAGTTTTCAATTTTCTGAGTTTAATTGTTTAATGCACATTAGGCAAATTAACATAATTATGCTTCTCTTTTAGCAACAGAATTAGAACTGTAGCACTTTCAAGATTCATTTGTCAATTTATAATCCAATTTCCATGAAGAAGATAGAGATTGTCCTGTATCTTGTGTTTCATTACTATCTTCACTTACCCCACATCTCTAAGGGAACAATATAATTAAAATTATGTAAATACAAATGATAAGGTAGCTCATAAAAGCAAATCAAGTAGTGAACATTAGGTACAATATTTAAGTTAGCATTGGTTTTGAAATTGTCTTCATACAGCCAATGGTTGAAGTAATTATTGAATTAATAAATTATGACTACCATTATTAAATGTTTTAGTCAAAATTAGTTGTTTTTATCTTCTTGTTTTAGAGGCTATTAAGTTATAACAGTTGTTCATAATTATTAACTAATTTTCCTTGGCACAGCTATTTTTTCAATCCCCGCTTCACTTCCCATTGATATCACATGCTAATTTTGCCTCAATATATTAAGTTATCCCTCATTTTACAAGGTTTCTTACTCTGCCTTCTTTACTTCATTGTCTTAAAAAAACATTTTTAAATTTATTTCTATTAACATCAAAAGATTTGTACTTGTTGCATTTCTGACTAAATTTACAAGTAAGAAGATTGAGTTATTCCTGCTAAAATTACATCTTTGATCATTCTGTTTATCTACATATTAGGTATCTGTTCCTACATGGCTTTCATTGTTCTACTAGCCAAGGCAAATTAAGGCATTGAATATTACAACTAGCATGTCTTAGATGTTTGGCCCTCTCCTTAACAAGAATATATACAGATAATGTTTCCTTTGGAATTATTTTTAATAATATATGCCTATATTAAAAATGCAAGGGCAATGAGCTTTCAAATAAGGTGATAGGGTGATGAGATTGGTAAATTTTCTATATCACTTGCAGGTTCACCCCACTCAAGGCAATCAGTCCTTTCTCATCAAGCATGCCTTCTATTAGTTTGCTCAAATTTGGAACATTGTATTTCCCATTACAGATCAGATGAGCAGTCAGTCAGCTGTAGTATGGCATTACTGAGGTTTCACAGCATGTTGTGATAGCTTCAGATAGCTTGCCACATCTAACAGGCTAGAATAGCATCATCATGTGCATAGCTGAGAACAGGTCATATACAATTGAAACAGGGGTGTGTTATCCTCTCCGTTCAGGCATCTTGTTTCATGGTAGCTTTGTCCTGAAGATCTTTCTGCTTGGAAGCTGGCATTGTTTCATTCACCATTTGTGTTGGAGGGGGTTCTATAAATATCATCCCAATTTAAAAAACAACTGGTGCTTTCCACTTCCTGTTGTTTCCAGTGTTTTCAGCTCAAAATGCATCTTACTTGTTTCTGAATTAATTAATGAATAACCTTAGGGTAGTTATTAATTGACTTCGGATCATTTATTTAGTTCTTATTTAACCTGTCTTGCAACTCTCTTAACATTTGCAGATTGTTCATGCACAGAGTGCGGTAAAGAGCTGTATCCCTTTGTAGTAGGGATTTAAATTGCACATAAGTGTAATGTGTGTTCTAAAAGGGTAACTTGAACTAGTCTTCTTGTGGTCTTTTGGTTACACTTCGGAATACTTTGGAAGTGTTCTTAAATGTTTTGTTTGTTTTACCATAAAACAGAACTTCAGTAAGAGCATACTTTATATGGAGGTTGAATATGAGAAAAGGATATAAAATACTGTCTTTAAGGCAAAATTTAGAATTTGAATCACTGATTCTTAGTGCATGACCTGGTATGTTCAGGAGGAGCAAAAACATCATTTAAACAGATGAAATTTAAATTTAAGAAGAGGGGCAGGTGGAGGCTCTTTTTAAAGATTAAATTAAGAGAGCAATAACCTTTATTCTTCTGAAAAAGGGAGAACTGAATGGTCAAATATATTTCTTCAGAATAAGTAGGAAAAGATTATTTCTTCTCCACTGACAGCTGTAGTACATGTAACCAAATGGTGTAGATGTCACTGGGAAGTTTATTGGAATGTGTAATTCACATAAACTGTGTTCGTGAATAGTGCTGTCAATGAAAACTAGAAAACTGTTAGAAGAATTGGATCTGAAAAGGAAATAGACAGTTACATATATGAGAAATTAATGCAAAGTATCCAGTGGATATTGCCAAATTAGGTGCAAAAGCAATGGCGCTGTTCCTTTCTCAAGTCTAGGACTATCTAGAACTCTATGATAAAAAATTAGAGCATCCTGAAGAATATCAGAATATATTGTGGATCTCCCTTAAGTGCTGCCTGTACTGTGACACTTCAGAACTGTTCATGTAACTTACCAGATTGTTCCTGTTTCTTCCCAGACCTTTTCAGTAAAAGTATCAGGTCAGATTCTGTGTGAAAATGTCTGCGATAGGCATTCCTAAGACTGAAGATGCCTAATGGCTTTTAAAATCTAAAAATGCCATCAATGGATACATTCCTGATCATCTTCTGTCACATGGCCTCCTGTTATTTGTCTGCTCACTGCTCACCTAGTAAATATTGCTAACACTGAAGAATCAAGAATTGCCCAACAGGAATTATTTGGGAGGAGGAAAACTTTCAGTCAATGGGTTTTTTTGGGAAAAAAAAAGACTCAGTAAAAGTGAGCATATTTCATAGGCTCTACTTTTCAGTGCTCTGGTATTGTTACAGATGTTTACATTTTTCAAAGTTTTAATGTACTTGTCTAGAGGTAAGACATCTTAAAGGTTACACTGTGACTGAAATTTAAACTGAAGTAATTTCAGCAAATGGCATTTCCTCATGATTAATGATAAAGGGAATCTCTTATATCATGTTTCCCCTTATCATTCATTCCCAGGAAACACCTTGCATCTTGAGAGCACTAATATGCTAAACTTAAACACAAAGTTAAACTAAGGGCCTAATTCAGAATCCATGTGAGTCAGTGAGAAGGTTTCTTTGAAGGGATAACCTTAGTGGATTTTGGATCTTGTCTGAAGTGACCAGGGACATACTCCTACATGTCTGCAAGCAGAAAGGTCATCCACACAGTTCAGGTCATATTTGAACAGCAAATACAGTAGATTTTTGTCATTTAACCAAAGAGAATGGTATCATTTTGGCTTGCATCACCTGGCAGGTCAGTGAAAAACTAAGAACCTTGATCTCCCAAATCTTAGTTCTTTCATCTATACACTAGGCCTTGCTGGTCTTAATATAAATCAAGACATTATCTTTCTTTTTCAAAGAGATCATTTGTGAAGCTGAACATGATGTGTAATATAAGAAAGGAGAAATTAAGGACAAAATCATCAAAATAATTCTTCAGTCTGTGGTCAGTTACAGCAAAGATGCTAAAATGAGATACTTTTTAGAGTGTTTTAAGAAAAAGTCACTGGGGTCTGGTATTTTGGTTTAGGTTGCTGCCAGATCCACTGTTGATAGTGGGACATACGCACCAAACTGATTTCTTTGGACTTGATAGGTTAAGAGTAGGCAGAAGCACATCTGATGAAAACCAAAAGAGAACATGGACTCAGAGATGACTTGGACACTGCACAGGAGTTTGGATCAGCTTGTCTGTGCTAAGGTTACACACTAAGTATTCTTCAAATGTTAGTGAAGAAAAGAAAAACAAGTGTGTTCAGTGCAACAACTTTCCTTCCTAATTTCTCTATCACAAGCAGCAACGTAAAGTTAATTATAAGGAGGCAAGCGGATGATTCAGAGTAGGCGTAATAGTTAACAAATCAGTGGGAAAATGTAGTTATGTAGTCTTAATAAACTACTTAAGACAAGAAGCACTAGTGCTGTTCTGCCCTGAGGGAATGACATTAATCAAAGACTGCTGGCACTCAGTCACCTTTCCAACTCGGGGATTATATTACGTCCCATAAATACTTGATTTAAAAGATTCTGTCTGTGCAGATGCACAACGTAATATTCTTGACAAATTCACTAATATTCTGGGGCACTCAGGTACACAGAAAAAATCCAAATGAATGTCAAATACATGTTGGTGCAAAATCAAGTGGTGCAAGTCACATTCTAGGATCTGCTTTCAAATATCTGTATATGTGTATAGTAAGTCCTTACAGAGGATTAAATTAGAAACTAGTTTTTGCTATGTGGTATGAAGAACGGAACATGGAGAATATGTATACAACATCTATTTAAAAAAAATAACAGGTATGGATGTTTTAGTTCCAAAGACCAGAATACTGAAAGTGTGCTAAAGCCGATCCTTAAGGCAGGGATGACTTCATTGTGGTGATCTGTATAGATCTGTATAGATAGATTTTCTATCATATAGAAAATGATACACAGAAAAAGACAGTCTAGGTCCCAGGGAGTTTGCAGTCTAGCAAGCAGAAATCTGTACTTGCATTTGTACGCATTTGCTCACACAAAGTGTCTCTGTGCCAGGATAAGTTAGCGTCTGGTCTTAGATGGACCAGATGAACAGAGAGTTAGAGACAGGATTTTTAATCCCATTGTGGAGATGGATGGCTGTGTGATAGAAGGATTTGAATGACTTGCCCAGGGATGCATAGGAATGATAAAGCCATGAATTTAATCCTCTTTTCCACATTCTGTTATGGTGTCCTATGTAGAACATAGTATTGTCTCTGAAAAGTTACTTTTTGAGCTAATTATAATGTATTGTTCATTAGGTACTATACAGCATATGCTCTGTCATATATATTGTTTCCTTTTTTTTCCAGTTGTTGTGCAGGTTGCAAGGTAACTGCTTTTTCAATTTCTAAATCACCAAAATGGTGTAAAAAAAATGCAACTGTCATATAAATGAATAGACTCATTCCTCCTCTCTCAGAAAGTTTATGTAAATTACTGTTTGAGTGAAAAGGACTTACGAGACAGATAAATATAGGATATAGAATCACAGAATATCCTGAGTTGGAAGGGACCCATGAAGATCATTGAGTCCAACTCCTGACAGGGCAACCAAAAGATAAACCCTCTGCTTCTTGAACACCAACAAGCTTGGGGCCATGACCACTTCCCTGGGGAGCTTATTCGAGTACTTGGTCACCTTCTCAGTGAAGAACTTTTTCTTAATATCCAGTCTGACCTTCCCCTGACATTAAGCCATTCCCTTGCATCCTATCACCGGACACCAGAGAAAAGAGATCAGCACCTCCCTCTCCACTCCCTTAGTAACTGTACCAAAAAGTTGCCTTCAGTGTGCTTCAGGAATTTCCTGGACCTCTTTGTGTCTGCTGTATGACAGTCTCAGTTAACATCTGGGAAGTTGAAGTCACCCATAAGGACAACGGCAACGGATCTGGAGATTTCCCTTAATTCCTTCTAGAATAATACATTGGTGCTGTCATCCTCGCTGGGTGATCTTTAGTAGACTCCCACAACAGCATCTGCTTTATTAGCTTTTCCCCTAAGCCTCACCCAGAGGCTCTCCACCCCGCCAGCCCCACCTGCAAGCACTGTACAGTCCAACCCCTCCTTTACACACAGCCCTCCCCCTCCGCCTCGCCTGCCCTGCCTGTCTCTCCTGAAGAGCCTATCACCGTCCATCACAGCACTCCAGTCACAGGACTCTTCCCACCAAGTCTCACTTAGACCAACATTGTCGTAGATCTGGGACTAAACCAAAGCTTCCAGTTCCTTCTTTATTCCTCATACTGCGGGCACTAGAGTACAAACATTTCAAATGTGCTCCACTGTATTTGGTACATTGTGGAGTAGACTGAAAGCCCTCACTAGCACACCATCACTCAAACATTGTCATGCTGTCCCAGAGCTTATCACTGGTAACCCTGTCCTGCCTCACACCTCTGCCAAGTCAGCTTCCTGAGCAATGGCCACGGCCTGGGCTTCTGCAGGAGAGGGCAGCCAGCACCTCTGGCACATGGAGGGCTGCTACACTTCAGTGCAGTGCTTCAAGCAACAGACCACAGCATGTGCCACTGCACTGAAGCTTCATGCTGTGGACCCAGCTGAGACCTTGGTCCTTGGAACAAAAGGCCAGCCTGAGAACAAAAGGCCAGCCCATTTGCCAACGGCCACCTTGCACCAAGCTGCAAAGACAGGGTCAAGTTCATGTTCGTGGGAGCTCCCCCTTGTCCCCATTGCACAAACACCATCTTGAGTTCTCCAGGATGGAGAAGCTGTGGGGATGCCTTCTTCTTGTTTCCCTCTCTACTCCCCTCACAAGCAGCAAGTGGCACAGGAGCATCTCAGATGCTGGGAGTGTGGAGCAGAAAGTGGGGCAAGTATGTGATGCGGAGCAGGGCTTTGCCCGCACCCTCTGGTGCACCATGCAAAAAATCCTCAGGGACCAGTGCCAGTCTCCCCAGAGGGAAAATTCCTTCCTGACTCCAGACTTAGGGCACCAGTGGCATCTTGCAAGAGCAGCAGGCAGTAACTTACCCAGAATGGTCCAGAGGAGCCCTGGCAAGGAGCTCTGCTCAGCGCTACAGAGAAAGCAAAAAAAAAAAAAACCCTGGGACTAGTGCCAATCTGCCCCAGGGGAAAAAAAAATTCCTTTTACCCCAGACCCAGGGCACCAGTGGCATCTTGCAAGAGCAGCAGGCAGTAACTTACCCAGAATGGTCCAGAGGAGCCCTGGCAAGAGGCCGTGCTCACTGCTGCAGAGGAAGGTGAAAAACCCCCGGGGACCAGTGCCAATCTGCCCCGGGGGGAAAAATTCCTTCCTGACCCCAGAGCTGGCGATCGGCTGTTCCCTGAGCATGTGAGCAAGACCTGCCTCCTGGCCCCATGGGGTGGTCACGCCTACCAGGGACGCCACCACTGCCCGACCCCTTCCCTCCTGCAACCCAGATCCATCTCAGGGGCTTCTGAGAGTGGCAAAAAGCCCACAGAAAGATCAGCCTTGGGGGCGAGAATCCTTCCCATGCCCAGCAGGACACCAGTGGGTGCTCCAAAGCACAGGGGAAGGTGCTGGCTCTGATACCCCTTGCAACATCTTTGCAGCCCATTCACTAGTGCTGCTGCCACTGGCTCCGCAGGGGACAAGGACGGCAAGCTCTGCAGGCTCCTCAAGCACCGAGAATGCATTCCCATGGTATTGGTAGGCCACCAAGCCAACCTTTGCCACTGCTATCCAGCTGAGAAGGCCTGACAGCCATGGGCAGCTCCAGGTGTTTGTGGCGCTTCTCCTCTGCCCAGGAGCTTCTCTCCATTCCCCGAAGGAAGGATGAAGCAGGATTTCCATCCAGCAGACGCACCTTTGAACATGGCCCTGCCAGGAGCTGGGATTGCAGCGGAGAACCTCCAGCAGCTTCGTCGAGCCTCGAGTCTTCCCCCCTCCAGCCCCTCAATTAATCCCACTGGCCTCTCAAAGACATCCTCCTGCACGCTGTGGGGCGGCCCCTAGCCAGCTCTGTCCCGATGGAGCAGCCTGGCAGGCAGGCAGTGGGACACAGGAGGATGCCCCTTTTATCCTGCCCAGCCATGTGACGCTGTGTTGCCGGGTGGTGGCACTGTGACATGGGGGTGGCGGGCCCCCCCATGTCACAGTGGAGGACTGCACAGGAGGAAGACCTTTGGGGTGCTGGCCCCGAGGCAGTCCCTGTGGCTGGGGCTGGGAGCTGTCCCTGCCCTTGGTGGCCACGCTCTGGGCACAGCTGAGACAGCCTGCTGGGCTCCCTCCCTGTGACCCTGTGCAGCAGGCTCCCAGCGTCACCACAGCAGGGCCAAGAGTCAGGTCACAGCCTGGGCCTGGCTCTGGGCACAGGACTTGGGCACTCCTCCTGCAAGCCATACTTCCTCCCCAGGGCTCGTGTGAGCAGAGGACATCATCCAAGGACTTGCCGCGACCACGAGTCGTCCTGTTCAAAAGGCATAGTGGCTGGACCAGGGAGTGTGGGAAACACCCTGTTGTGCCTCACCAATGCCTGTCTACCCCAGGGGAAAAAATTCCTCCCTGACCCCAGGTGCAGGGTACCTTGGGGTCTTGATGCTGCAAGAGCTGCAGGCAGCCACTTAGCCACAGTAGCCAGAAGTCTATTCCTGTTTCTATGTTATTATTATATAATCTATGGATTTAGTAGCCAGGTTAGTGTTCATTGCATTAATTGATTTCTTTCTACCATGTTGAACAGTCTCCAAATTAGACCTGTAATGAAGCATTCCACATGTACATCATCTAACAAGAAGGAAATATTTGTAGTTTTGTCCTCAGGTTTATGATACACAATATCTGAATCATTCAGGAAAGGATACACTCAAGAAAGGTTCTTTTCTCAACACTGGTATTTTAAAATGAAATATGAACGTTATTGCGTAAAAAGTAGACAGCTAAGAGAAAGTTGTCAATATAGATATCTTTAATTTGCTACTTTAGGTATTAAAGAAATCTATAAATAGTGTGAAATTTGGACTGGATTTGGCATCCTTAGCCAAAAGCTGTGTTAAATTATTAAGATTATTAAGTAATATGATATTTTACAGTATATAACAGTAATTCCTCAGTCTATGATTTTGAAGAGCAGGTTGAATGTAATTAATGCGTAGTTTGCTAATGATTGAGCAAACCATAAAACATTACTGCAGCCCCATTGATTCTGGCAAGGTTGAGGTGAATTTGGGGTCAGGAGTTTAAGATGAGTTCATGATAAATGCTAAAGCAATAACAGATGCTAAAGCTGAATTATTTCAAAGAGAATTAAAAAAAAAAAAGTGCTCTCTTTGCCTGAACACATGCATATGTCTAAGTTCCTGGTTTTATTTGTATGAAATTATAAAATGCATATTTTGCCCTGAAGTGACCCAACCAGTTTAATAGTACTATATTTTCATACTGGAAACATTTTTTTTTCTGTTAGGATCTTATGCAGTTTGTTATTAAACTCTTCCAGAACCTCCTGGCATCACAAGAGCGGTGTAGAGGGGGAGAATCACCTCTGTTGACCTGCTGGCCACGCTGCTTTTGATGCAGCCCAGGATACGGTTGGCTTTCTGGGTGGCAAGCACACATTGCCATCTCATGTCCAATTTTTCATCCCCAAGTTCTTCTCCACAGGGCTGCTTTCAATCCATTCATCCTTCAGCCTATATTGATACTGGTGATTGCCCTAACCCTGTGCAGGACCTTGCACTTGGCCTTGTTGAACTTCATGAGTTTCACATGGTCCCACTCCTCAAGCCTGTCAAGGTCCCTCTGGATGGCATCCCTTCCCCCAAGCAAATCAACTGCACCACTCAGCTTGGTGTGATGCAGAAATTTGCTGAGAGTGCACTCAATCCCACTGTCTATGTCACTAATAAAGAGAATGAACAGTTCTCATCCAAATATGGACCCCTGAGGGACACCACTTGTTACTGATCTCCATTTGGAGATGCCGCCATTGACTGCAGCTCTTTGGATGTGTCCATCCAGACAATTCCTTATCCATTGAATAGTCCATCCATCAAACAAGTATCTCCAAATTAGTGACAAGGATGTGGGACCATGTCAAAGGCCTTACAGAAGTCAAGGCAGATTACATCCTTTGCTCTTCCCTTATCCACCAGCGCAGTCACTCCATCACAGAAGGCCAAGAGGTTAGGCACGTTTGCTCTTGGTGAAGCTATGTTGGCTGTCTCTAATGACCTCCCTGTCATCCATATGCCTTGATGTAGCTTCCAGGAGGATCTGTTCTATCTTCCCCAAGTCAAGTCTGTTTTGCCCATGATGGTAACTGATAAGCGCTCTCCCTGTCTTTATCTTGACCCATGAGCTTTTCTGTCTTACTTTTTCCCCCTGTCCTCGTGAGGAGGGGCAGTGAGAGAGCAGCTGGGT
>VYZW01039270.1:9696-24649 GCA_013401315.1 Balaeniceps rex | reverse complement strand
AATAATAATAATAATAATAATAATAATAATAATAATAGAAAAATGTAATGAAAAGGAAAACGAGAGAGAGAGAGAGAGGAAAAAACCAGGAAAAACAAGTGATGCAACAGTTCACCACCCTCTGACCAATGCCCAGTCCATCCCCAAGCAGTGGTCACTGCCCCCCAGCCAACTCCCCCCAGTTTATATACTGAGCATGACGTCATATGGTATGGAATAGCCCTTTGGCCAGTTTGGGTCATCTGTCCTGGTTGTGCCCCCTCCCAGCTTCTTGTGCACCTGGCAGAGCATGGGAAGCCGAAAAGTCCTTGACTGGTGTCAGAACTACTTGGCAACAACTAAAACATCAGTGTGTTATCAGCATTCTTCTCATACTAAATCCAAAACACAGCACTATGCCAGCTACTAGGAAGAAAATTAACTCTATCCCAGCTGAAACCAGGACCAGGTCTCAGCACACAGTGGAGCATGTCCTGCCATGCACCTGCTCCTCACTCTACAGAAAGTGCCAAAGTTTGGGAAGGAGGTACCCAGCTTCCCTATCCAGGCCATGGGCAAGGGGGTCATTCTTCAGAGGCGATAGCTTTCTTCTTGCTCTGCCTGGAGGGCTGACATCCTACTTTCTCTGAATCACCCAGCTGCACTGGATATCAAATATTAAAGAGGTGCACACGCCCCCCTCAATGCTGACCTATATAGTAGCCAGTCTACATATGGCCCTCTCTGGTCAACTTTGTCCTGCACTTGACCACCTTAATTTGGTGAAGTTCTGCAAGCATAGTCCTCACTGAGGTACTCAACAGAAATTCTGCTCCTACAAAGCTGAAGGAGGAAAACAAGCCAACATTTCACAATACTGCAGCAGTTTCTACAAAACTGCATTGGATCAAATCTTCATGTCTCCACCATTTATAGTAACTTCGGGATAAAAGCAAGTGTTCTTTTTACCTTGTTAATGCCAAAAAAAATTAGCCATAGTAGTGAGCCAAGTTGTGCTGACTTTGGTTTTGTTCATGGTTATTGCTCTAGCACAGACCATTGAGCAAGGGAGTGGAAAACTGAGCCTCACATTAAAAAGATGTGTTACCAATATCCCAGAGTCTAACAAATAGCAGCCTATTTTTACCACACTCAGAGGTTTGGTTCCTACACAACTGACCACCAAACTGTTTAGCTGAATTTTCTGAGCTCTCCCAACCAGCGTGGTTAGCAGTTTCTCAGAGCTGAACAAAGTTGTTGTTGCTACCAACACCTGGGGAAGGGGTGACACTGTACAGACATTTAAGTAATGGCTCTTCACAGAGGTATAGAAGAGATCAGAAGAATTTCACCCAAAATGTTTAATTTCTTTTCATTGGCTACAAAGAGAATTCGGGGCAAAATCATATGTAGCTGACTAAAGTTAGGTGAAATGGATATTACTGTAGGTTTATAAACTAAACCAATTCTAAACTGTCATCAAATTATAAGCAAAAATGGAGTGGCGTGGGAAGGGAAAGCTGTCTACTCAAAGACACATTTGCCTTTTGTTTGGTTACGCACACTGAGTAGTGAGGGGACTCATTTATTGCTGAAGTTGCAGAGGGGCTCAGAGGGATCACTATTTTTATTTTTTAAGTTGTCACACTTCATTTTCTCAAGTCAAAGACGTGTCATCTTTGAGAATGAGGGAATATTCTCAGTTAAGAACAGCTAGGAAAAATATTTGGTTTTAAGAGGAAATTTGAAATATTTGAGCCCATGTGCTATAACTAACAGTAACTAGCAGAATAGCTACTTGATGTGGTTATTCAAAACTACGGTGCAATTGTTAATGACCTGCTAACGACTCTACTGTTGGTGGGGTAGGAGATTAGTTAAGAGTGGTTTTGGTCGATGTGATTTGCTGCCTCTTGCTTTATGAGTGCTTCGGAGTGTGAAAGGAAGGCTTTCAAGTGTCTGTGGGAAATGACAAGTTGCTTTTGCATACAGGGGAATTCTTATGGCAAAGGAAGGGAACTTTTACTTCACATAAAAATGGGCAATTTATACTTCTGGAAGGCCACATAACAATACTCAGCTCAGCATTGGCCCTTATTAGCGTGGGAGATGATGAGGCTGTGTTACTCCAGGCCTCCTGGATGGTGATGCAGCCTGGTGAGCTGACCTGTGTGTTAAAAAACATAATTCTTTTCCTGACTCTGCTGTTAATTTGCTCTGTCATCTCTAGGTCAGTCATCTCTGTGCCTTGCTTTTTTCTTTAACCTGCTGCTTTCTTAGCTGTCTAGACTCTCTGAACATATATCCTTACTGTGACAGCACAGCGGGATGCTGATCTTCTGGGCACTACCATGTCACAAACAGCAATAACAGTCCCTGTGCCTCCTGCAGCATACGAAAGCCCACAACCTATACATCACTTCTGAGCATGGACTATGATGCTGGTGGAAGCATTGAGACTATTGTATGGGTTAAGCACTGTGAGCATTCAGAGGTTTATCTTAGACCAGAGAAATTATTGTGGATGACACTTTTCTGTTCATAATCATCAAAACAAGTACTTTAAGACTTTCTTCTTTAATTATATTGCACGTAATTGTCATGCTGATTACAAGCACTTTACAGTGACTCTTTTGCAGTCACTGATATAATTTTTTAAAATCCATTGCCATTTTCTTGTGAACATCTGTCTGAAGTGCTGATTACAACATCCCCACTCAACTCTGTAGGGGGGAACAGCAGGATTGCAGCCTAATGGACTGCAGAGCCAGAAAAGCACACAAAAAAAAAGGGAAATGGCACAAATAGACAGAGGAAATAAAAAAGATGAAAATTTACATCCATAATGTAATTGGAATGATTTCACATCGTCATCCCAGTATGATTTCATGATCCCTCATCACACCCTGGCAGTTATCCAGGTAGCCTTTCCCTCTTGTAACCTATGCTGTAAAATTGATACTTTCTTTCTCACTCAGTTGTTTTCATGAATGAAGGTTCCCACTATTATGTGGGTGCAAGAGGCATGTCCCCACTTGGAGACCAAATTATCCCATGCCACGGGCTGGCTTCACATGTAGTATTCGCACTTTCAGTGCGCAGTTTGGGATTGGACCACTTATGGCAATGTTCTTGATGTGCACGTAATGGAAGGAGCACTTTAATCAGGTGCCTTATACCATCTTGTCCTGGTTTCAGCTGAGTTAGAGTTACTTTTCTTCCTAGTAGCTGGCATAGTGCTGTGTTTTGGATTTAGCATGAGAAGAATGCTGATAACACACTGATGTTTTAGTTGTTGCTAAGTAATGCTTAGACTAGTCAAGGACTTTCTTTTTCAGCTTCCCATGCTCTGCCAGGTGCACAAGAAGTTGGGAGGGGGCACAGCCCAAGATAGTTGATCCAAATCGACCAAAGGGCTATTCCATACCATATGACGTCATGCTCAGTATATAAACCGAGGGGAGTTAGCCGGGGGGTAGCGATCGCTGCTCGGGGACTGGCTGGGTGTCGGTCGGCGGGTGGTGAGCGGTTGCATCACTTGTTTTCTTTTCCCTGGGTTTTGTTTGTCTCTCTCGTTCTCCTTTTCATTACAATTATTATTATTATTATTATTATCATTATTATTATTACTATTATTATTATTTTATTTCAATTATTAAACTGTTCTTATCTCAACCCGTGGGTTTTCTTACTCTTGCCCTTCCGATTCTCTCCCCCATCCCACCGGGGAGGGGAAGGGTGAGCGAGCGGCTGCGTGGTGCTTAGTTGCCGAGTGGGGCTAAACCACGACACATCTATAGCAGATACCTCAGGCCCTGATTAACTGGAAGGGGTAGGATGAAATACTCTGGGCCCCTTAACACTTCATGTGGAAGGGACACACAAATGGCTATTAAACCCTTTGCTGTATCTACAGGTTATGGCTGTATGTTTAACCACCTAATGTTTCTGTTTAACAAACCAGTACCTGCTTTACAACAGTGTTTTAAAGCAGGCTAGGAAAACATGGCCAAATTTCTCAAATGGAGTGATGGTTTCTCTTAAACCCACACATAGCACTTGAGGTCTACATTTACCATGCTCAGATCTGATGAAGATCAAGTGGTGAGGTGCTTTCATTCCTGAACCTCCGGATGATCCATTGCTCCCACCTTCTTGGCAGGTGCTGTTAATTAAAGGTGATCTAATGTTCTAAATACTTCACAATACTAATGCTAACTCTGGTGTAACTCCTTTCATCTCCCTTTTTGTGCTATGTCATGCCCTTGTGCTAAGGCTTCCTGTGACAGCTCAGTTTTTGAGGGCAGAAACACAGCAGTGACATACCTTTTTCTGGTTATCACCACGAACACATCCGTTTAAGCAAACTTGTTGGGAATTTAATCCTAATTTAATTTAGTTTGCATTATAATGGGTTTCAGCATTTGAACTTGAATGTTTCATTCCAAATCAAACCCTTCCGAATCCCCTGTCTGCAGCTAAAGACACATCCCTTGGATAGCAGCCTCCCTGTCCAGAAAAACAAAAGATGCAAGGTACGCAGTGCTGCCACAGTAAGGGACAGCATCAGGAGCATCAGGACAGAGACAACACAGTAATTACAATGTGCTGATTAGTATGAGCAGAAAACAGTGGATGGGATTAATATTAAGCAGACCAACACATGAACTAAATCTTCTTTTCTGCCTGCCTTTCTAATTGCTTCCTACTGTATTATCTGGTTCCAAATACCAAATTAAGACCTATATTTAAACTTTTCCCTAATGTACCTTACTTTATCTTCTTCTTTCCTACTCTTTTGCTGGTATTTCATTTTTCTGTCAGAATTGCATATAGAAAAATGTTGCAATGATCAGGGAAATTCAGTGTGCAAGTGAACTAATGAGATTTTGTTACTGCATATGCTTTGTTGGGCTTTTTTACTGTTTAAAGTGCTCTGCAAGAGCAGGGCCTATTCAGATGTTCTTCTGATCCCCAGTAACACACAGAAGCACCCAAACAGAACAAATCTGGCTGTAAAACAAAATGGACACAGAGGTGATACCAGGTATGTGATCCTCTCAGTAATTTGTCCAGCTACTGAAACCTCTGCTATGAATTAATTCCTATTCTGCAGCCTTGTTTGCTTCAGTTCAGTAGAGTAACCCTGGTTCCTGCAGCACTTGAATGGATTTTAAGTCTTGAAAATGGCATTTTTATGCTGTCAAATGGTAATGACTTTCCTTTGGCTAGTTCCCTTAATTAAAGGAAAGACACAGAGCTGACAGCTGGAAATGAGGGGGCCATGGCTGCGGTAGGGATTGCAGTGACTTCCCCGGGCATGAGGGACGTGTGCGCAGCACAGAGAGGTGGGGGACTGCTGGGTCAAAATTGAAATTCTTGTTCTACAGTTACCGTTCTGGAACGGAGTTTTAAGTCCTGCTGCCATGCTTTTCCCCAGATCGCTACCAGCACCTCTGGCTTTCCTCTGTCGTGCTCTTAAGGTCACAGACTGATGGCTGTGAAAGAAGCCATCTGAGAAAACACAGGGGCACTGCAAGGTGTGGTGAGCCCAGAGCTGGTTCAGGAATGGATGGATGCATGCATGGGAAAGAGGTCACAAACAGGCCAGAACTGGACCATGAGTGGTGGTAGAGAGAAACGTAGGAGAGGGAAGGAGGTGGTGTCTGAGCTCCATAGCAGGTGGTTGAACTCAGGTTGCTCACTCACTCATCATCGTTTGGAAACTTTGGGTGCTGCTACTGCAGACGTCTCTTCTGGCTGGCACTCCCCATGTTCCTCATGAGCTTGTTATCAGGCTAGAGCACAAGCCTAATTACACTCTCCTGAATACATATTTTTACACTGTGCTGTACTGTGCCAGGGAGATGTACCCTTAAATAGCCCCTTTCACTTCTATAGATGTTTGACAGCTACTAATGCACTAAACCCAGCGCAGCGATGACGAGGTTATTATTAGCCCTGTTGTGTGGAGAGGGGGAGATGAAAGGCACAAATCAAATTACTTTTCTCAAGTTGCAGAAAGCAAATGTGTCAATGTTACTCCTGCATCTAGGAGCTCTGGCTGCGGATTAGGAGGGATTTGGACATGGAGACACAAGTGAAAGCCCTCCTGCATCTCCGTCCTTGTATTAAAGGCACTTGCAGGCTTGTGCCAGAGGGTTAGTAAGAAAGAACAACCTCTGGGCTTTCAGTTACCTCTGGCTGCTGCTTGGGAGACAACAGGGTGGTGGAGACTCTTTTCCATGCTGTTCTCTGGTCCTTCCCCATCCATGCATTGGCCATGGTCTTTCCAGAATTCTTCTAGACAGAAATAATCAGGCAAAGAGCTGTTATTCAAGAGAATTATTTTTTAAAATGGTCTAAAAAGGCAGAGGAAGAGCTAATAACCTTTCAGCAGATGAATTTTCTTACCCTTCTGGCAGGGGGCTTTTGGCTAAATGTTAGCCTGGTGATGAGTGGACCTTTGTGGAGAATAGGCGTTTATGTGCTTCACATATTTCCAAATAAAACTTTGAAATCCCAGTGATGTCCTAGTGCTTACCTTCAAAAGAAAGCAATTAACAAAGAGGACTGTTCAGTCATAGAGGAGCCACTGTGGCACTAATGGGCTGAACAACAAACTTTTACCTTACTTTTTTTCAGAGTGTATCTGCAACTGTGGCTGGAGTTATGGGCGCTGCCTGTGAGGAACACCTGTGTCTGCAGCTGCCCTAGGGGTTAAGAAAAGTCTAAGGAAAAGCAGGGTAAGATACCAGTCTGGCACCTTTCACCAGTTGTGTGCTCTTTAGAAATCATACTATGTGTAGATATCAAAGTGACTTGAGAAAAGGGTTGAATCTGCGGGTTCCATTTCACAGGCGGTAGGCACAGGTATCTCTGTGCTCTCAAATGAAGGTGAATCACTATTGTACCTGAAGGGTGATCCTTCCTCAGCAGGACTGGTAGGATCCCAGTGTGGTGCTTCCCCTCAAACTGCTAGCATTTAAAAGGAAATACAACATTTATGTTATAATGTGTGCAAAGACAAGCGCTGAAAGAAGGAGTCAATCTTGTCAGTGTAAGGCTGCGAGTGTTTGCTTAAAGCAAAGCTACAGGATTTATATCCATCTTAATGCGGTTACTGGGAGGCTGAATTGCCATTTTTCATGAGAACAGAATTGAACTGTAGGCTGGTTTTTATCCCCGTATAGAAGGCAGCGCCTCCAGCATCCACACTAATATCAGAGGGAAAATACATTTTAGTTAGAATGCAAAGGAAGAAATTGGTTTCTTTAGTACAGTGAGAAGGCAACGAGAGAAGTGCAATAGAATAGAAATATTTAGTAAATGAAACATAAAAAGAAATTTTGTGCTTTAATATCACCTATTTACCGCTTTGGCTCAGTGATCATTTTATGCAAAAAGCAGTAATTTAATGTACTAATGCACCGCAATGTCACAATGGGATTCCTATTTCTAGAGCCTATTGTTATGATGAATGACATCTATTTTAGCAAAGAAATGGTATCCTTGAATGAAGCTTGTTGTAGGTATTTTTATCTTGAATTTACTGACAGATTGAGACATAATAATATTTTAAAAGAAATCTATATACAATGCTTAGAGCCTTACTCCAAAACAAGGAAAAATGTTATCTCTGAGGATGGTTGGATGTGGTGTCTGAGGCAAGCTGATATAGATGCTTCAGCACTTGCAAACCATAAGGGCCACCATCTGCATTCAACTGTAAATATACATAAGTAGGAGTTTCTTCTAATCAGCTAATTCTTTTACCTTTACAGTTATTACAAGAAGGAGGTGTCTAAGCCTGTTGGATGGTTGCAAGCTCTTTCTTCTGTAGTCTGGTCTGTGCTTGAAGGTTTGCAGTTCTGTAGGAGCCAAGAGTCACTCCTGCCTTATGAAGCCCATGGATGTTTTCTAGTGTCTTCTTGTGGAGGAAGCAGGAGGTTGGGTGGCAGAGTGAAAGGGCAGTCAAGGTGAAGGCTGCTGAGGCTTATCTTTCCTGCAAAAATCTCCTTCTGCTGCCAAGAGAAGAGGAAAACTGCCAAAAGTTTGATTTCAGTTTCTTTCAGCTTGACATAACAACAACCGAAGCAAGGAGCCAAAGGCACAGTTTGATTGGAAAGGCAGTCATTCAGGGCATCAGAGATGTAACACTGAAAGACAATGAGATGCCAGAGACAGGGCCAGCTGCAAATAATACCAACTGGTGGGAAGCAGGGGAGCTTTTTTGTCTGTGTTGGAGGGCAGAGTCACTTTTACACTGACCAGGGATCAGATCTGGGCAATGGCTTGTGTAGGTAGGTGGGAAGCAAGAACTTCTGCATCTGTGCACACTGGCTGCCTAAAATATGAGAGGTGCAAAAATTCACAAAAGGCAAATCTAATGAATTGAAAGGCAAAGCTGTATTGGGTTTGAGTGGCAAGGTTTTGGGAGTGGGGGCGCTACAGGAGTGGCTTCTGTGAGAAGCTGCTAGAAGATTACCCTATGTCTGATAGAGCCAATGCCAGCCGGCTCCAAGACAAACCCGCCACTGGCCAAGGCTGAGCCCATCAGCAATAGTGGTAGCGCCTGTGCGATAACATATTTAAGAAGGAGGAGAAAAAACCAATGGGACACTAAACTGCAGCTGGAGTAAGGAATGAGAATATGTGAGAGGAACAACCCTGCAGGCACCAAGGTCCATGAAGAAGGAGGGGGAGGAGGTGCTCCAGGCACCAGAGCAGAGATTGCCTTGCAACCCGTGGTGAACACCTGCCAGGCAGGCTGTCCCCTGCAGCCCATGGAGGTCCACGGTGGAGCAGATATCCACCTGCAGCCTGTGGAGGACCCCACGCTGGAGCAGGTGGATGCCCAAAGGAGGCTGTGACCCCGTGGGAAGCCACGATGGAGCAGGCTTCTGGCAGGACCTGTGGACCTGTGGAGAGAGGAGCCCATGCTGGAGCAGGTTTGCTGGCAGGACTTGTGACCCCATGGGGGACCCGCGCTGGAGCAGTCTGCTCCTGAAGGACTGCACCCCGTGGAAGGGACCCACGCTGGAGCAGTTCATGAAGAACTGCAGCCCGTGGGAAGGATCCACGTTGGAGAAGTTCATGGAGGACTGTCTGCCATGGGAGGGACCCCACGCTGGAGCAGGGGAAGAGTGTGAGGAGTCCTCCCGCTGAGGAGGAAGGAGCGGCAGAGACAACTTGTGATGAACTGACCGCAACCCCCATTCCCTGTCCCTTGCGCCGCTCAGGGGGAGGAGGGAGAGAAATCGTGAGTGAAGTTGAGCCTGGGAAGAAGGGAGGGGTGAGGGGAAGGTGTTTTAAGATTTAGTTTTTATTTCTCATCACCCTACTCAGTTTTGACTGGTAATAAATTAATCTGATTTCCCCAAGTCAAGTCTGTTTTGCCTGTGACAGTAATTGCTGAGTGATCTCCCTGCCCTTATCTCAACCCACGAGCTTTTTTGTTATATTTTCTCTCCCCTTTCCAGTTGAGAAGGGGAGTGATAGAGCGGCTCTGGTGGGTACCTGGCATCCAGCCAGGGTGAACCCACCACAAAAGCTCACTGGAATGAAAAAAGAAAAAGACAACAGAAAGATGAACAGGATGGCTAAGCATAACTCCTAGCTAGCTGTCCCCTCGGCCTTCAGCAGTAACACTGTAGGCAGAGTTTGTGATTCTCAGGGTGAATCTTCACCCCCTCCTGATGGACAGCAAGCACCCAGATAAAGCTGCCCCAGGACTTTCTCATGCCTGTGCCAGCTGAAGTCCAGTGCTCATTGCTCATCTAACCTGTCACAGCAGGCTCTGCCACCATCCCTTCGTGGTCTCTGAATTATTTGTTACTTTAGCCTGGGGTGAACAATCACCCCAAGCATATTTAGGCTTTGTTAGCTAGCCCAGACATTTAAACATTGTCAAGATGATAACATTTGCTCTGCCTTTTGGCATACAAGCTTTTTTCTTTTTTTCTTTTTCCTTTTTCTTCTCCTTCATCCTTTCCTTTTCCTTTTGCTTTTTCTCCAGAAAAACTCCCAAAGATGCTAAAACTTATAATACAAATTAAGCTCCCTTCAGGCCTGCCCATTGGTCCCTTTCATTCCACTCCCTTTTCCACTACAATTTGCCAGAAAAATATTTGCATCCCTCTGGATCTGTCTGGGAGGCAGGGGCACGCTTCTCTTTCAGGGCTCAGATACAGTAGACATCTCCATTTTGTCCGTCTCTAGCCCAGAGGGAATTCAGGCTCATCCATTACAGAGATCTGACCTTTTAAGGTGATGTCTGTGTTAGCAATTCCTGCAGCATAATAAGAGTATAACTGTAAAGCAAAATAGCTGATACTGAGGATCTGATACCTGCACTGTACAAGCTCAGGGGAGTTTTACTTCATAACTGTAGTATATTCCCAGAAATTAGACACCTATTAGTGACCGGAATGCATTAAGAGTGCATCCCTTGTAACTTATTGGCTTAGGTTCATCTGAAAAAAACATCTAGTTCACTCACTGAGAGACCACTTTACCATGGGAATCAAAGCATGGCATGTGGAGACAGTTAGGAGATTCCCTTCAAAAGCACAATTTGAAACTAATGAATTTGCATCCAAACCCATATTCCAAGCTGGAGGGAAAACCAATACAAGTGTCCACTCAACTCCTCTGCTGCTCTCATCAGAGAGCTGCCCTGCACCAGTATGGTGAAATCACCTTCCTGCCATCTCTTGTTGCAAAGCCTTTGCTGATGGCATGACTAAGGAACAAGGGTTCCTCTTTAGCAGATGCATTTTTTTTAAAAGAGGTATCAACTCCCTTCTAGCTCCTTTTTCTTTCCATTGGTGACCCCTGGAGACTCATATAGAAGCCCCACGAGGCTTGTATGTAGGAAGGTAATGTAAATGAAATCTTCCTCATTTCACAGACAGCTGGTGATAGAGAGCCCCAGCCTTCACGAAACTTTTGCCTCCTCCTTGTTCACCAGAGCATGGTGGTAACAAACACCCCACGAGCAGTGATTCCCTGTTTTTTGACATTATAGTGTCGGTGTCTTCGATGTGTTGAGGCAGAAATTGTTTATGCAAGTCAGTCCAAATACTAAATACCCACTAATAGAAGAACTTCCAGACTTGCAAGACCAGGAAGTAAAAACTAACAACTGGAGTCTGTTTTATCTGTGTTTGATTTACAGCTTTTAGAGGGTTTATAATAGCTCTATAATAACCCCTGGTGCCTTGTTTTTCTTTCACACACACATGCACACGTAGAACCCTTCATCCTCTGATGTCTGAGACTACTGGGATTCATTAGCGAGAGTATTCATCTTGTTAAGGATGCATTAATAGCATCCACTGTAAGTATTAATCTTTTGTTGTCAAGTGATAATTGCAGAAGATGGTGATTGCATCAACCTTCACCAAGTTCAGCAGATGGAAAAGTCCTTGCACCCTTGCTTCAGGCACTCGCAGCTGCAGAGTATTTTTGTATTTTCAAACAGGTTAAAAACCTGTGACACATTTCAGATTACAAAGAACCATAAAACTTGTCTTTTTCTTGTTTCCCTACGGCTGATAAAAGTCATTTTTAGAAACTGATCACATCCAACACAGGTCTGGTGAGCTGGAGTATTCCTAGATCCCAAATGATAGAGAAAACTCTGGGAGAGGGTAAAAGAAAGCCTCATGAGAGGAGTGAGATTTGCTTCAGGTATGACAAGCAGCATCAGGCCCAACGGGGGGACATATTTGACCTTTGAACAGGCATTTTAGGTCCAATTCCTCATAGAAAGTAGATGTCCGCATCCAAACTAGCCACCTACTCTGCAGTCCACAGTAAGAAAGGCACTCGCAGACCAAGGTTCATCTCATCCTGAAGAAAATATCTAGAGCAGTGTATTGGGTCTGGCCGGGGCGGAGTTAACTTACCCCGCAGCAGCCCTCGTAGTGCTGTGCTTTGTATTTGTAGCTGGAACGGTGTTGATACCACACCAACGTTTTGGCTACTGCTGAGCAGTGCTTGCACAGCATCAAGGTTGTCTAACTGACCCCCAAAGGCCAGTAGTCTGGGGGTGGGCAAGATCTTGGGACACAACCAAGACAGCTGACCCAAAGTGGCCAAAGGGATATTCCATATCATATGATGTGCTCAGCAGTAAAGGCTAGGAGAAAGGAGGAGGGGGAAGGTTATTCGTTATGAAGGCATTTGTCTTCTGAAGCAACCACTACACGTACCAAAGCCCTACTTCCCAGGAAGTGGCTGTACGTTGCCTGCTGACAGGAAGAAGAGAATAATATTTTTTTTGCTTTCCTTTGCTTCTGTGTGTGGCCTTTGCTTTTCTTTATTAAACCACCTTTATCTTGACCCATGAGTTTTTCATCTTGTTTACTCTCCCTGTCCCTCTGAGGAGAGGGAGTGAGAGAGCAGCTTGGTGGGCCAAGGTCAGCCAAGGTCAGCCTACCACAAACAGATGAATTGTGCCCTAGAAGTGCCCGCTTCTTCTAGGGAAGGAGAAGCCCAGTTCAGATACGGATATCTACATTAAGGTAAGATGAAACCCACCCTCTACATCCATTCCAACTTCCTGATTAAGAACTGAGTCACTTCATCTCTGTTATCAACTCCTCCTAAGTTATGATGTGAACCACCCTTCTGCAGCCATGGTAGCAGTCCTACTTAAGTCAGCAGGACTGTTCACCTGCTCACAACCAGATCAGCTTAACAGCAATGTTGGATCTTGTTAGTGGATCCCTTGCTGCAGATATTAGCACTATATGCCTTAGTTTCCCTGTGTGGAATAAGTGTTGATTCACACTTACTAACCAGTGAAGTCAACTGATGGAAAAGGCTACTCCAATTCCTCCCAGAAATAATTACCTATGTTTGTCTAAGGCAGAGGATCCCATTTCTTCCAGAAATATTATGGTAAAGCTTTATTCTCAGACATTTTTTTTCTAAAAGCCAAGTAGCCTTTTCAGTTGGAGCTTAGAAGGGAAAACAATTTCTTTTTAATAATTCCAATCTGACTGTTATTCCAATTTCTACCTGACATTATTTCTCAACAGGTGAAGCCAGTGTGTCACAATGGTCTTACAAAGAAACAGGCAATAACCATTTCTGGCACTCAAATACAAGCTTTCTTTTAGCTAAACTTCAGAAAAATGAAACACCAAGAAGTAGAGGCTTATATGTCAGCAAACAGGAATCCTATTTATTGACAATTTCCAGGGGCTCTTTGAGCAAAAGAGCAATACAAGAACTGGTCTCTGGGAAATGTTTCTGGTAATACTCAAGCCTGAACAGCATTAAAGGAGAATATTTTGCAATTTCTCTTATCCAGCCAACTGTGAAGTTTTCATTTCTAGGTTATTTTTTTCATGAATTCCTTAATTAAAAGTAATCAAAAGACTGCTAAACATTTTGTTGTCTCATATTAGAAACCCACATGCAAATTTAGCATAGAATAGCAATTTTAATCCTTCAGTAAGCAATAGTTGCCCTGCAATTTCATGCTTGGAAGCTTTAGAGTCATTGTAGGATTCTACAGTGATACAAAGCAACCTTCTTTAGACACAACAGGATAAATTCTGGTATGAAGATGCTTACATTGCTGAAGCTAAGGCTTTAAGTTGGATCTACCTTCTGATCCCCCTTTCATCCACATGCTAAGCCATCTCACTGGAGTCCGGTGATGCTTTAAATCAGGTTTAATGCCAGCCAGCTTATAGAAAGGGTATAAGACAAAGGTCCCACTCTTTATTTCAGCTGGCATGTGCCTGATTTGCAGTGGAGATAAAGACAAAGTCCCTCCATTAGCATCTGATACTTACTCCACGTTCCTAGAAGAACAGACAAGAAAATATTCATACACGTACCCAAGTTTCAGCAACCAAGAGATCCTTTGGGTATGTCCTGAGAAGTTCTACCAACATGGGGGAGTGAACTTAGCCACATGAAGATATACCAGGTCATACCTAGATATGGCTAGGTTTAACAGTGTCCCACTCTAGAGATGCTAACTCTGCTGCCAAGACATAGTTTAGAAAAGCACCATCTAGGTATTCCCTATATTTGGAGATGTGTCATTGGATTGTACCCAGATATAAACTCAGGAATTTGAAGAGGCAATCATAGCAAAGCCCTCTTGTGGGAATGCAGCATGACCACCCATGGCCCTTTGCTATGTTACAGACATAAGTTTTGGTGCTGGAACAATAGGGGTGTAGGCAAACCTCCCTGCCTACTGCGCCTCACTCAGGACCATGTCCTGATAAATCAGTGGAGAATTGTCCTATTCATCCTTGCCTGGTGCCAAAGCCCATGAACATATTTAACCAAGAACCTTCTGAACCTGCAAGCTCTTCTTGTTTGCCCATTCCAGCTTGTGCTGGGCCCTGAACAGAGCACTTTTTGATGAACTGGTTTTGCTTGCAGCAGGTCTGCTATTAGAGCTGGCGCAGATGGTCAGTGATATCCTGGTTAGCATTTTGAGACCCACTTTGTATTTAGAAGTCCAGTTTCACCATCAGAGTAAAAATTGCACATCACAACAAAAATTTCTAAATTAATTCATTTAAAACTTTTCTTTTTAATGGGGAAATGGAACCAATATAGGTTTCAAGAGATTTCAGGCTGTGAAAAACAGTCATCTCTCTAGTGAAAAAGAGAGCGCAAATTTTCCAAATTAATTTCCCTACCTCTCTTTACAATCTGTATCTCCTGCGGCCTGCGCAGGGAAGGAGAGATTGGTAAATTTATCCTGCCTGAAAATCTCACATATCNGCTTTACTCAGGAAAATGAGTGCCAGTCACAGATATCACCCAGAATTTTCACTCTGTGAGCAAAGCTGCCTGAACAACATATAGCTGTAGACCCAAAGTAGAAAAAGTGTCATTTTAAGTTGTCTAAATGATGACAGTTTTTTAATCCGAGCTATAGAACTAAAATGTGTGGCCAAAAATCCAAATCTAAATGTAAAGAGCACTCTAG
>VYZW01039268.1:46104-61937 GCA_013401315.1 Balaeniceps rex | reverse complement strand
ACATAAGTGAAGGGGTGGCTGAGAAGCTCTTTAAGTTCCTTTTATATTTTACACCCCTTTAGCTGGTCAGCCAGAAAATGCACCTTCTCTCTTGGATTACCATCCTTTATGCAGTCACACCACGCCTATTAAAATATAAACTTGCTCTCCACATCTGGGCTTAGATGGGCTTATTATTCCCACCCTGCAGCCCCCCCCCGCCCCCTTCAGACTACTCCCTTATTTGTTTTCTGTGGCTGAAGATATGCAGGGTTGTTTTTTGTGAATCTCTGCCCAAAGTAAATCCTGTTCTATTATTATTCTTTAAGATTCAAGAAACTTTGTAACTCAAGATAACTGAAAGACTGAAGTTGAGCTTCTTTTTCCTTTTTTTCCCATGATGTGGGATAATTTCTTCTAGCCCTTGTCCAAAATTTGAAGTCTTAATACTATGTTTATGTTATGTTTACTTGGTGAGGCTGGGTTTACTCCAGTTATTTCAGGCCACATTTTGGTGCCTAAATTGCCAATTTTGGAGATCAGTTAAGGGCTCCAGCCAACATAGGAGATTTGCAGAGGCTCCGAATACTCCTGATCTCTCTCCAGCATGTTTGCTGGAGGTTAGCATTCACCAAGCAGAACTGATAGGAAGACAAAGGCTGCTTAAACACGGACCGCTGACAGCAACATGGCTGGGAAGGGTGGTGGGTTGGAGCCCTGACTGCCTGTTGGTAACTGTCAGACTTAACGTAGTCTAGCCTGCCAATGCCACCATGACCAGGGTTGGTAGCCTTTCGGTTGTAGCAACCGCATCTTAGACTACTAAGAAGAATGGAAGTTAGTCTCTTTTTTTAGGTGATTCACAACTAATTCTGTCCAAAGGTAGATAGCTTCTCCTCCCCCTTCCACATTTATGGACTATGTGATCTATGGACTACTTCTCTTAGGAAAAAAATATGGCAACAAGAGAGCCAAAACAGACGTGAGTGTTTTAAATGATGTGACTGTGGCAAAACGCTACATATCATTTGAGTACCTCATGGTGGGTAGTTACATAGCTGAGAAGTCTGCATCAGCATCTAAGCATGTCACTGATGGTTTATCCTGAGGTGGTCACGTGTCTGAAGAATGCTAACACCAAACAGATGTCTGGTTTCCTATTCTTTTTCAGGGATTTCAGTAGGAGAACTGGCTTCATTATTGCTTTATTCTTGGGATATTGGACTTCCTAAACTTACAGTATCCTCTGAAATCCTTTGTTAAGCTTTGCTCTAGACCACCTGCTATTTAGAACTTGGCAAAACAAATACCACAAGACTACTTTTTCTCTTGTACTTGTAACTTTGTTTTGATTCTGTTCTCATGTAATTTCCTCCAGGCACACTGTTTCCTTTGATTTGATTTGACTAATACGCTTTTCCTTAATGATTCCTCCAGCTAGTAGTATCAGTTTACAGCTGTGTGAGTGATTATCAAATGGAAAGTGTGTATTTTTGGGGTTTACTTCTAAACAAATGAAGTTACTAACACGTAAGAACAGGGGTTTTTTTTCAGTCTGTATAAAAGCATTTGATGAACAAAAAGTTTACTGGTACAGTAATGTCATCTTTTTGCTATTGCTCTTTATATGGTAAATTAAAATCCAAAGCTTAAATCTTGGGTTCTAAAAAATTGGCAGAGGCATTTCTAAAAGGATGCTTTAATGAAGAAATGCTCTACCTTTAAAGAGCTCTCCTGTCTTTCTGCTTAATCAGAATATATAACAGTTTTAATTCAGTCAGCTATCTCTGCACCACCTTAAGTTACTGTTTGGACTCTACTCCTTCTTGAAGAGGGTCATGTATATGTGTGGTTTGTGTGTGTGAGGAGGAGGGCTGTGTGTATGTTGAACTCCTTCGTTTCTTTTTTCTGACATATTTTGTACTTACTGCATTGCATAATATGTTCTTCATGTATCCTATAATTCCCTTGATGCAAGGGGAAATGTGGAGACTTTGTGCAATTGCAAGCTCCCAATACAAAGTATGCAAAGTAATTTCGTGATAACTTCCCCAGTGAGAAGTAAGTACCTGCCCCAGAAGTCATAAAACCTGTTTTCTTATTGTGGCTTCTAGCTTATGAATACTTAGAACGTGTCAGTGTGCTGCATGACATCTGTATTAAAGAAGAGGAGAGAAGCTTCCAGGTCCATGAAACAGTGAATGTAATACAGGGGTGAATTGCATTTGAGCTGGTTTGTGTCCAGACAGAGAAGGTTGATGTGCCAATAACGTATAAATGACTTTACCCACATGCTGGAGTCCTAGAAATGCTTCCTACTTAAGTGTTAGCATTAGCTGCTGTCAGAGCCTCAGAACATAATGCTTCTCCCCATCGTGAACACATGAAGGAAGATGTCATTTCAATAGATAAACATGATTTGTTATCTATTAGCATATAGGATATGGGGGGCAGGCATTGTTCTAGGAACAACATGGTTTGGGTAAAAGTCAAAAGCTAATTTTCTTTCCATAAATCTAAATAGGGCTTAATAGGTTAGAAGGCAAATGACTTCAGGATTTATTCTAGACCAAGCCTGGACAAAAACAAGGAGATGGGCTCTGTGTGGACATGCAGGAGTAATGGTTATTTTGGGAGGTGCTGGAGAAGCGGCTCCCTCTGGTTTCAACAGGGGGTGTGTGGGGGTCATTTTGGGTTTTTTATTTCTTTTTTTAAAGTCCAACTGGAAAGTTTCCTTTCTTGATGGGGTGGAAAAAATTTCCAAGTGCTATTTGTAATGCAAATATTTTTTGCTATTTCAGTATTCTAAGGGTACGTAAATGGCATTGCTGGAAGTGTCGTCTTCACTTCTTATTTATTTTTGTATTATAAACTTCTGCTGTAAGTATTTTGGGGTAACACAAAGGTGACAATTAAAACATATTAAGGACAGAATAGCTGCACACAAATTTGGGTCTTTTGGTAATGTGCACATATGAAAATTCACTTTACGTTGCCAGGTGTGAAGCTGTATTCTCTTAGAAACAAGAAAAGTCGGACATACATTTGGAAGGGAATGGTGAGATATCTAGAAAGCAGCAACTCTGAAGAGTAATGCAGGGGTACTGGGTGCAAGTGCCGAGGCGCTGGCAGGGAACTGCAGGGCGGCCTCTGTGAGGAGCGGCCGGGGCTGCCCCATGCTGGACACAGCCGGTTCCAGCCGGCTCTAGCGGACCCACCGCGGGGCACGGCTGAGCCCTGCAGCCAGGGTGGCGGTGCCTTGGGGAAAGCCTGGGTAAGGAAGGGCAAAACGCGGCCCGGCAGCGAGGGGTGAGTGGAAAAGCGTGAGAAACAGCCCTGCGAGCACCGAGGGGAGAGGAGGAGGATCCCCTGCAGCCCATGGAGAAACTGCGGTGGAGGCGGTATTGCCCTGCAGCCTGCAGAGGACCTCGCTGGAGCAGACATTCACACTGCAGCCTGCAGAGGATCCGGCACTGCTTTGGAGTAAGCTGAAGTGCATGGAGGATCCACGTTGGAGCAGGCTCCTGGAAGTAACTGCAGCCCATGGAGATGAGCCCATGCTGGAGCAGGGGAAGAGTGTGCGGAGGAAGGAGTGGCAGAGAGGAGCTGTTATAGACTGACCACAACCCTCATTCCCCACAACCCCTGGACTTACTCTGTTTTTAATTGGCAATAAATTTAATTAATTTTCCCTAAGGCGAGTCTGTTCTGCCTGTGGTGGTAATTGCTAAGTAATCGCCCTGTCTTTCTCTTGACCCATGAGCTTTTTACTTTTATTTTCTCCCCCATCATGTTGAGGAGGGGAAGTGAGAGAGCAGCTGGGTGGGCATCTGGCAGCTGGCCAAGGTCAACCCACCACAACACAATATGGTGAATGAGTAACTGAAGCTTTGCTACAGTGCTGGGACTCAAATAGCTATTCTGACTGTTGCTCTGTGACTCACAGAGGCAATGGTTATAGATACCAATAGAACCACAATCTGTATTTTTAAAGGATGCTGAAAAAAAACTAGAAAATTACGGAGGGAAAGGGCTGTAGGAACAGTTTGGATGGAGAATTCCCTCTGTAGTGCCAGACTCGAACAATAAGGAATGCTCTTTAATTGAGAAGAAAACCATGATGGTGTATGGGACCAGTACTGTTTAATATCTTCATCAGTGATATAGACAGTGGGATCAAGTGTACCCTCAGCAACTTTGCAGACAACACCAAGCTGAGTGGTGCAGTTGACATGCCCGAGGGATTGGATGCCATCCAGAGGAACCTGGACAAGCTTTAGAAGTGGGCCCATGTGAACCTTACGGTTCAACATGGCCAAGTGCAAGGTCCTGCACCTGGGTTGGGGCAACCCCAGTATCAATACAGGCTGGAGGATAAAGGGATTGAGAGCAGCCCTGCAGAGAAGGACTTGGGGGTACTGGTGGATGAAAGGCTGGACATGAGCTGGCAATGCGCACTTGCAGCCCAGAAGGCCAACCGCACCCTGGGCTGCATCAAAAGAAGCGTGGCCAGCAGGTCGAGGGAGGTGATTTTGGCCCTCTGCTCTGTTCTGGTGAGACCCCACCTGGAGTACTGCGTCCAGCTCTGGAGCCCTCAGCATATGGATCTGTTGGAGCGAGTCCAGAGGAGGGCCACAAAAATGATCAGAGAGCTGGAACACCTTTCCTATGAAGAAAGGCTGAGAGAGTCGGGGTTGTTCAGCCTGGAAAAGAGAAGGCTCTGGGGAGACCTTATTGCGGCCTTTCAGTACTTAAAGTCTGCTTGTAAGAAAGATGGGGACAGAATTTTTAGCAAGGCCTGTTGCGATAGGGCAAGGGGTAATGGTTTTAAACTATAAGAGGGTAGATTCAGATTAGATATGAGGAAGAAATATTTTACAATGAGGGTGGTGAAACACTGGAACAGGTTGCCCAGAGAGGTGGTAGATGCCCCATCCCTGGAAACATTCAAGGTCAGGCTGGATGGGGCTCTGAGCAACCTGATCTAGTTGAAGATGTCCCTGCTCATTGCAAGGGGGAGGGGGGGACTAGATGACCTTTAAAGGCCCCTTCCAACCCAAAGCATTCTGTGATTCTATGATGGTGCCTTCATGCAGAGAAAACAGCATGCCAACTCAGAGCTGTGAGAACTCACAGGTGAAAGCCCAAATGCACTCACTCAAGTGAGAAATGAGGCACACACTTCAACAAAAGTAATCAACTGTCAAAAGAAAACAAT
This sequence comes from Balaeniceps rex, assembly GCA_013401315.1. Lineage (NCBI taxonomy): Eukaryota > Metazoa > Chordata > Aves > Pelecaniformes > Balaenicipitidae > Balaeniceps > Balaeniceps rex. The sequence continues at coordinate 56,740 of VYZW01039268.1, read as the reverse complement.
AAGAAGCGAAAGATTCTTGATCTGTTCATGTCTTCAGATCAAGACTGGATATCCATCTGCTAGGTTGTGTGCAACTCTTCCCCCATTAGGCAGGGGAAAGGGAAATTCTTTGAGAATGAGCAAAGGAGGTCTGTGTGCATGAGAGAGGTAAATAACAAGATTAGACTAAAAGGAGTAAAGCAAGACTAGTTTCTCTCAGTCAAAAGAACATTATGCTCTTAAACAGGCCATGTTTCTAAATACTGTTGATGGGGAGAGGGGCTCAGTTCTTGTTCATACCCTCTGTAGCAATTGTTCAGTTGGCTGATGCAGATGGAGGAAATGGACTGCATTAGGAGTGTCTAGTCTTCAAAACTGGTCCTAAACCCAAGGGAACTTGAGATGCTTTTGGAAAAACAAAAAGTTAATGTAAACCTGTGTAAAGAACTGTATTTAGCTGTTCTTAAGCACTTGGTAGACTTGTAGCCTGCCATGGAGTAATCAGAATAACTGTGACCGGCTCTTGGGCCTTGCAGGAACGCTTCTGAATCCTGAGAACACAGTGGAGTCCTTTCATGGGAGGAGAGCAGCTCTTAAGAGAGGATCTATAGTGAGGTGCAGTGGGGGAGGAGGTAGATGGGTGGGGGATGATGTAGGGCTAGTGGTTATTTCACTTGTTCTCTCTGGAATTTCAGTATTCCCGATACAAGAGATATCTAAGAATGTATTTTTTCTCTCTTTGATATGAAACTGTAGAAACGTTTTCCTTCTCATTTCAACAAGAATTTGAGGTAACTGCCAATTACTGCACAATTTTTTTACCCTGTAGAAGCTGTACGTGGTATTCTTCAGTAAACATGCCTGCCTTGTAATAGGGATACAATGGAAAATACACTTACGGATTAATACAAGTCTCCCCAATTAGAAACAGACTGAGACATCATCCCAGTATAAAACAACGCCTACTGTTTATATAGAACTTCTTACATGTAAATATTATCATGCTATTGTAAAAGAGAAATATGGCTATTTTTTACAGGTACCAGGGCATGGAGAGGAGAAGATGAATTGTTCAAGGCCACCCACATGGCCAGCCCTGGTCTAGCTCTTAGTCCCGTGCTCTCTCTAATAGACAATATCTAATCTGTCCAATGTAAGGGGGTCTCAAAAGTATTGCTTGTAGCTGCTGAAGCACATATGAAATTACAATTGCTAAATTGTCTTTTTTTTTCTGTCCCCTTGCAGATCATAAAGTGTCTGGAATTTCCATTGAAACGGATAACAAAAATGTAAAAGCAGAAGAGTTTAAGGGTACAGTATGGGCATTGCTGTGATTATTTTTAATATATACACAATACATGCAAACTATGTATACAGAAGCTGTGCAGCTGTTTAAGATTGTCTTCCTCTTTCCTGAGGCGTCCTGCTCCTATTCTCTCCACTGACTCTTTGCAGAATCTTGGTCTTGTCCCCCTTTTCTCTTACTTGATGTGGGTTTGGACTAGATGCTCCCCAGAGGTCCTTTTCAAACTCATCTATTATGTGATTCTATGACTTGTTTGTCAGTCCTGGTAGCTCACACTAACTTCTGCCTGGTTTCCTTCTACCCAAAATAATGGGAACTGATAGAAAGGAGAAACATTAATTATCTTACAAGACAGAGAAGCGAGGGACTAGAGAGAGAACAACTCTAAGTCAGCTAATTGTCAGTAACTTAATGGCTATTTTTAATTGTCAATAACTATAATGGATATTTACATATTTGTATATGTATATGTCATATGTAACATGACAAATAACTTCCAATAATATGCTAGAGAAGTTAAGGAGGCAGGGAGGAAAACCTGATATTTGCTGGGTAGATGAGAAAGGGATCCTAGTAGCGTGTATGTGAGGTTTGTGGGTTATGTGGGTTTGGTTGGTTGGTGGTTTTTTTCATTTGGTTAGAATGGAGAGAGATGGGAATTTGGGAATTGAAAGAACTGTTTGCTGAGCTTTAGGCTTTATTAATCTGTTTGAGGTAATAATCAAATATTTTGGAGGTCTCTGAAGCTGTCAGCTGGGCTCCTGTCAAGTATTCTTGTCACTTTTGGGGAAGAAAAACTTAACACATTTAGAGCTCAGGACAGGCAAGAGGAGAGAGAAGCTCTTCAGGTAATATTAAAGCTTGATTAGGTTCTGTCTTTTTATATGATATATGGCTTGCATTTTGTTCTTTTGTTATTTGTATGATAGAGTGAGATCAGTTTAACATAGCTCAGATGCCATGCAGAGTTCTTTTTGTGTAGCAGCACTAAGGGAATGGCAGGGGCTGATAGACGTAGCTACTCAACTGAATGCAGCTGATCTGAAATGCATTTTTCTTCTCCAACTCCTGTTACTGTAGAGGAGGGTGGTCAGTCACTGGAACAGGCTCCCCAGGGAAGTGGTCACAGCACCGAGCCTGTCAGAGTTCAAGGAGCATCTGGAAGACACTCTTAGTCGTATGGTTTAGTTTTAGGTAGTCCTGCAAGGAGCAGGGAGTTGGACTTGATGATCCTTTTGGGTCCCTTCCAACTTGAGATATTCTATGATTCTGTAACCAAATGATAGCCTCCAGACCAGATGTAAATGCAAATTAAACATTTTCCAGACCTCTCCAAGATCCCAGAAGGTTCTTCCAGGCCTGGTAGAGCCTGTGCTGACGCACAGTGTCCTGTGCGCCTACCTTAGTGCAAGTCAAGTAGACCTGTTCTGGAAAATATTTCTCACTGATTCCGTTAGTATGGGAAAAAGTGGGAGAGGGGAACTATAACTCAGGAGAGTTTTATTATGTTGTCTCTGTTCTGCATGCGCTCCCTTTCTTCCATTCCATTCCCCTTCTCCGAATAACATTAGTGGGAGGGCATCAATGCTAGCTTTTTCTGAAACAAAAAAATGTGGCATGCAAGAAAGTGGCAGCTCATTCCAGACAGAGGTGACTTGTTCAACTGAGAACACTTCAGCTGAGCTGTCCCTGTCAACTAATATAGACCAGCTCATGAGACCAGCCAACTGTCACAAGGTCAGTAGCAAAAGCAAGCTGAGCTTGAATGATGGTTTTTCTTTGTTAGAAGGATACAAAAACAAAATGGAAAGGAAACTTTAGCAAATCTTAAGATTCAGGAAGCCTCCACCCATCCACTCAACCTGAAGTCAGGAACTTCGGGCTTCCTGAGTGCACAGCATGTTTTTCGAATCGGCCAGTGTGTGTGTAACATGTTTCTGGCAAAGAATGCCCTCCTGCTTCAATTTTTCTTTCAAGTCTGGACATTTTTTCCCCTATGAGAGATCACCAAGGCTACCAGTCTGGCCCCTTGGAAGCTTTTTGTTTCTCTACAGAACAGACCTGGGAAATCAGACTCTAAAGGGTGAGTGGGTAGATCTGTTGGTGGCTCTTAATTGCCGTTCAGCCTTGTTTGCTGAGACTGGAAATAAGGGTGCCAGTTAATGCAGATTTACTGTATGTTTGAGCAGTGGATGTTTGTCTCCTGAAAGCTAGACAGGCATTGCCAAAACTATAAAGGCTTTTGATCCCTGATACGCTGGTCTATATTGGAAGATGAGCAGCCTAAAGGTGGCAGGATCAATATTGTATCTCTTTCTTTTACAGAAATTTCTGGGAGATGCTAGATTTTACTTTATCAGTAGATTTGGAGCCAGTCGCATGTGTGGTTGGATTCTTTCCTCTGATGTTGTCTCCCAACAATTCTTATTAATACCTTCACTTAACAGTTATTTACTGGGGAAAAAAAAGTATATATTTCAGCATGCTGTTCCACGGAGAATGGAACTACTGAAACGCTAAGTTTGTCCCAGTAACTCACCTATACAATTTGTCATGTCTTCTCTCCCTCTTTAGTTCCCCCATAACTATAGGCTTGACCATAGACCACAATTACTATGATGCAAGCTACATATTAGTGATGGCATATGCTGATGCCCTGCTGTGACAGAGGAAAAAAGAACAGTTGAGCTCCCAGTATGACCTGTTCCTCATTAGGAGCACTAATTTTGGTTTGTTTCCTAGCTAGTTATGGCAATAACTAGCAATAATCACTAACTCTTGAAATCTCAGCTTTTCTGTGAAATTTGGTTGGTGATGCCCACTATACATAAGTCAGGGAAACTTGAGTGGACAGAAAGAAAGGTGAACAATTGTATGCACCTTTGTTTCTCGAGAACCCAAGAAAAATAAGAGGTAACCGCTAAGGGATGTTACGAGCACCCTCTGCCACCAGAAGCTCCAGGGGCCTGGGGGTTCCTCCTGCCCGGCCACTGGAGCCCAGCCCAATGTGCCTGGAGACCTGGCCGTCTTTGTCCCAGGCTGATGGACACAGCTGCTGCTTTCCCATTTGCAGGTTCAACCAGTAGCAAGGCTGCATGTGTGTCCCAGGGATGCATGCATGTGTGCGCATACCCATACATACACACGCTCGCAACACTGGCACTGCCAGCTATGCAGAGAGCTGCAGGCAAGGCGCTGCCTTCAACAGCACCCGCATATAACACTGCCTGGGCTCACATAAAGCATTAAGTATAGACAGCTGAGCCTCCTTCCTCCTCTCTGGCTGGTGGAGATTGAAGTTCAGTGGTGAAAGTCCTCACACAACACTCTCTAGATTCACAAGAACGTGCATGTTCTTGGATCCCCTGAGTACCAGCACAGCCCCTCTGCCCATCTTCTACCTCTGCCCTACTTACCAGCTCACCCAGCTTGAGGTTTGCTAGTGAATTACACACACACCTCCAGGCACACCAGGTTTAGCAAAGATACAAACACTGCACACGTACCACACACCCCCACTTCCAGAAGCCAGCACCACAAGCCCAAGAGTGCCTACACTCCCAGTGTGACCCCAGTTGCTAGCCCTACATTTACTCAAGCCACCCCTCTCTGCCTTGATAGCTAGCACTCCAGGCACATGTGGTTTGAGACTCACCAACACACGCTCCCAACATCTGTGGCCCCTCCAACTACTGATGCAGAGACCCTCACTTGCTCCAGCTGCCCACACAACAGTCCTGTCAGTTTGTTTGGAGACTGATGGTCTTTGTCATCATCTCTGTTAGTCCCTGTCTGTCATGTTGGTGTCCCTCTGTTTTTGTTTGTTGGTGCCCCTTTGCTTGGTACCACTTTTGCATTGAAAAGGTCCTTGATTGGGAAACCTTAATGAAGCGGTCTCTCACCTTCCACATACCCTTACAATAACCAGTGTGAAATTGTAACTAAATACATAAGTTACTGTCATGGTTTAACCTGGCAGGCAGCTAAACACCACACAGCTGTTCGCTCACTATCCTCCTCCCCAGTGGGATGGGGGAGAGAATCAGGAAAAAAAAAGTAAAGGTCATGGGTTGAGATAAAGACAGTTTAATAGGACAGAAAATGACGGGAAAATAATAATAATGATAAAAGAATATACAAAATAAGTGACACACAATGCAATTGCTCACCACCTGTGACCGATGCCCAGCCAGTTCCCGAGCAGCGGTCACTGCCCCCTGGCCAACTCCCCCCAGTTTATATACTGCGCATGATGTCATATGGTATGGAATACCCCTTTGGCCAGTTTGGGTCAGCTGTCCTGGCTGTGCCCCCTCCCAACTTCTTGCTGGCAGGGCATGGGAAGCTGAAGAAGTCCTTGACTAGGGTAAGCACTGCTTAGCAACAACTAAAACATCAGTGTGTTATCAGCATTCTTCTCATACTAAATCCAAAACACAGCACTATGCCAGCTACTAGAAGAAAAAAAAAAAACAAAACTCTATCCCAGCCAAAACCAGGACAGTTACTTAGGAGAATATTTAACCATCTTACTGGTATGTTTTCCATCTGCGTTAAGCTATACATTTAAACAGTTAAACTACTGATACTGAATTCAGAATAGTAATTCACAAAATATTGTTGATAACAGGGTCAGAGTCCTTTTTTTAATGGTGATCTGCTCACTGACAAAAATATTTAAACCTAAAATGAGGGTAATAATACAGAATCCGTGCCCATCCAACATGGGAATATCTAGGCCCCAACATCTGAAGTTTGATCCAAAGACCACTGTAGTATGGGAAAATTACTAGTTTCTGTTTCGCCATTGTGTTTGTATAAATCCGGAGAAGGTCTGATGGCATCACTTTGAGAATTAGATCTGGCCCTTGCTGACTGCTCAAGTTCTTTTGAAGGGGGAATATTAATTTCATGGAGCCTGAATGTATACTAAACACAATGCTAAAGTCTCTAATTTTCCCTTTTGTGTTCTTTCCCCTCCCCCCTGCCAGAGGCTATTCTTAGTTGCAAGCACAAATTTTCAAAAGGGATGAGCTTAAGAATAGAATGGAAGAAAATCCAGTCTCAAGGAGTCTCATTTGTCTACTACAATGGTGAATTTACAGGTACAGTACTACAAACTTAAACTGATGGTTTAACATGTCACTCTCTAGCATAGATATTGACTCTTTCTGGGGAATAACATCAGGAAAATGACTGAAAGAGAATATTCTTGACTCTCCATACTGAACAGCTGTCCCTTTGAGGAAAAGAATTCTTCCCCAGAGGGGGAAAAAAGCATTTCTTAGTAAAAATCATCAATGATTAGTTACCTTTTTAATGAAGTTAAACATAATAAAATTCAAGACTAAGAAAAACGGCACTGCACATTCCTTGACATTTTTCAAAAATGAAATTATATTCAGATATACTCCCCAAAACTACTGCAAGCTCTGCACTCCTATCCTACAAAGAGGTTTCTGAAGCCTTCTGTAGAGCTGGAGGCTTAGATATGAATAATGCAGCAATTTTTATATACATAAAATATAAACTCAGCTGTATATTTTAAATTATTTGTATTCTTTTCAGAAGTGGAATTTCTGTTTATATGTTCTGAAAAGGACTTACTTCAGCTTTATGTATTGAAGAAAATATGAGTCTCTGGTACCTTGTACACAATAAATGAAGGTTGAGAAGTAAAATAAAAGCACAGCGATTTTGTTAGTTTGTAGAGCTTGCAAGATGTGCTGGTCTTGTTGATGAACTTGCTTTTTTCTCCATATATTTAATTTAGAGAAACAGTGGAGCTCATGGTTCTGTGTGTGCATGTAACTTTGATTTCATAACAAGCTGTAGAGTGAAAAAAACCTCATTGTAATAAGTCTGATGGCAAATATCTTTGCTAAATCCATCAAGTTTTCTGCCAAGTTAAAATGTCAAATACTTCGTTGTGGTCTCACTCACAATTCTTTCTGTAAGGTAATTAAGTTAGCAATTGCCATCCCTCTAGTGGAAAATGATGTCTTTTTTGTCACCTGACTACTGCTATACACGTTTTCTTGAAATATCTGCAGGAAAAAAGCATTCCTTCTTCCAACTAGAAAATGTATGACAGATGTAGGTTTTTTGAACGGAGGATTTTTTTGGACTAAGTGGACAAGTTGTGGAGGGTTCTTACTGTCTTGGGAGGGGGACTACATATTGCTCCTTGGTGATAGATAACTAACACTGAATAAGTGAGCAATAGTTCATAAATTGTACATGATTTCAGAACAAGCCAATGAGACATAGATATTTGCTATAAGCAAAGAGCAGAAACCTCTCTGTCTGTTCTCCCTTAAAGGTGATCTTCAAGGCCGAGCAGAGATGCTGAATACAGGAATCCGTATTAGAAATGTGACTAGAAAGGATTCTGGGACCTACCGCTGTGAAATCAGTGCAAAGAGTGAAGAGGGACAACGCCTGGGAGAGGCTACTATTACTCTCACAGTATTGGGTACGAGCTTTATTACTTGGGCTTCTGTAAAGAAATTGAATGATGGCAAGGGGTGTTGAAGGTAGGGTTGTCCATATGGTGTGTGGCTGCTGGGTCTTCTTTGGGCTGCCTTTATAAACACACATGCACATGCACATTCTGCAACATACTTCACAAAAGAGCTTTGCAAAATGCACGCTTGCATTAGAAAGAAATATAACTAGGGTTTTGTTGATATAAATGTGGGTTTCAGTTCTCAAAACTTAGCAAGTATGCTAATTTATGTGATGGTGAAACTTCCATTTCTACTAAAACTGAAGTCGCTCAGTGGCTGAGAATCTGGATAAGCTGATCATGGTGTTTGGCACTGGAAAGTCAGCATCTGTCAACACTTATCAAATATTCCTACACAGTAATTCATTCCAATATGCTACAGTCTCCTCCTGCTTTTGGAAGGAGAAACTGCTGCAGTGTCTGCACAATGCCAGCCAGCGAGCTAGCTATCGGAGGACTTTATTTACAGGAGAGATGGTGTTGGCTTGCGGGGGGTGGTTGTTCTTTGTGGTGTTTGTTTTCTTTCCCAGTTGGGGATAGGAGGGAAAAGTGAATACTGAACACATTCTTCTTACATTGTTCCTGGTATTCTTCCCAGTGGATGAGTGGTAGAGGTTGGTAGTTTTCTTCTTTGTATAGGGAGAAAAGAAAATATTTGCTTTTGTAGTTTCTGTATTGTTTTTTCCTATATAAAAATAATTGATCTTTTAAAATTATAAAGGAAGTCTCAAAGTTCTTCATAAAGGATGATAAATTAATGAACTTCTGATTAGCTCCAACAATGAAGTAACCCCACTTATTCCTTCTTTCTTCCACTCTCTCAACAGCTTTCCTCTTTTAAATGTAGCTTCTTAATTTAAAGTTGAAATCTTAGAGCCCAAAGGAGAGAGAGTGTGTGTGTTGCTCACAAACCGTTTTGAAAGTTAATGTGAATTAGTTAGTATTTCACTTGGTTTTCTTTCTTTTTTCTTTTTTTTTTAAAAATCAGCCAAGAAAAAATTATGAATACTTGTTAAGGTGTCACTTGTGCTTTTAATGTTCCATGCATGCCTCTTCACCCTTAGTTTTCTTCTACATACCTTCAAGTTACCAAAAAAAAAAAAAAAATTAATTCCTTTTCTGATAATGTAATAAAAATCGGAAAAGAGACATTAATCTTCANAAAATGATGTCTTTTTTGTCACCTGACTACTGCTATACACGTTTTCTTGAAATATCTGCAGGAAAAAAGCATTCCTTCTTCCAACTAGAAAATGTATGACAGATGTAGGTTTTTTGAACGGAGGATTTTTTTGGACTAAGTGGACAAGTTGTGGAGGGTTCTTACTGTCTTGGGAGGGGGACTACATATTGCTCCTTGGTGATAGATAACTAACACTGAATAAGTGAGCAATAGTTCATAAATTGTACATGATTTCAGAACAAGCCAATGAGACATAGATATTTGCTATAAGCAAAGAGCAGAAACCTCTCTGTCTGTTCTCCCTTAAAGGTGATCTTCAAGGCCGAGCAGAGATGCTGAATACAGGAATCCGTATTAGAAATGTGACTAGAAAGGATTCTGGGACCTACCGCTGTGAAATCAGTGCAAAGAGTGAAGAGGGACAACGCCTGGGAGAGGCTACTATTACTCTCACAGTATTGGGTACGAGCTTTATTACTTGGGCTTCTGTAAAGAAATTGAATGATGGCAAGGGGTGTTGAAGGTAGGGTTGTCCATATGGTGTGTGGCTGCTGGGTCTTCTTTGGGCTGCCTTTATAAACACACATGCACATGCACATTCTGCAACATACTTCACAAAAGAGCTTTGCAAAATGCACGCTTGCATTAGAAAGAAATATAACTAGGGTTTTGTTGATATAAATGTGGGTTTCAGTTCTCAAAACTTAGCAAGTATGCTAATTTATGTGATGGTGAAACTTCCATTTCTACTAAAACTGAAGTCGCTCAGTGGCTGAGAATCTGGATAAGCTGATCATGGTGTTTGGCACTGGAAAGTCAGCATCTGTCAACACTTATCAAATATTCCTACACAGTAATTCATTCCAATATGCTACAGTCTCCTCCTGCTTTTGGAAGGAGAAACTGCTGCAGTGTCTGCACAATGCCAGCCAGCGAGCTAGCTATCGGAGGACTTTATTTACAGGAGAGATGGTGTTGGCTTGCGGGGGGTGGTTGTTCTTTGTGGTGTTTGTTTTCTTTCCCAGTTGGGGATAGGAGGGAAAAGTGAATACTGAACACATTCTTCTTACATTGTTCCTGGTATTCTTCCCAGTGGATGAGTGGTAGAGGTTGGTAGTTTTCTTCTTTGTATAGGGAGAAAAGAAAATATTTGCTTTTGTAGTTTCTGTATTGTTTTTTCCTATATAAAAATAATTGATCTTTTAAAATTATAAAGGAAGTCTCAAAGTTCTTCATAAAGGATGATAAATTAATGAACTTCTGATTAGCTCCAACAATGAAGTAACCCCACTTATTCCTTCTTTCTTCCACTCTCTCAACAGCTTTCCTCTTTTAAATGTAGCTTCTTAATTTAAAGTTGAAATCTTAGAGCCCAAAGGAGAGAGAGTGTGTGTGTTGCTCACAAACCGTTTTGAAAGTTAATGTGAATTAGTTAGTATTTCACTTGGTTTTCTTTCTTTTTTCTTTTTTTTTTAAAAATCAGCCNCCATTTGAAGAGAGAGAGTGCCATTTGGGGGGGGGGCAACTCACAAACTTTTGGTGAGAAATATTTTTTGTAGTACGTGATTTTTTTTTTTGTAATTTTTTGTTGTTCTGTTTTTGGTAAAGTGAACAGAATGTTCTGATTTCAGGGATTCTGAAATTAGAAGATGTCTAAAAA
>VYZW01039268.1:3583-14497 GCA_013401315.1 Balaeniceps rex | reverse complement strand
CAGAGAAGGTGGTGATACAAAGTATTAGTAGCATTAGTGAATGTGTTCTTTATTGCTGCAGAATAGACACAGACATATCTTCCAACTCTGTCTTAAACAACAGACATAAAACCAAAACATGAATAGCTGATGAAGCTTAAAACATGAAGAATTTTCTACTTTTCTCTTAACTTGCTGTTGAACACACTGCCTCTTGCAGGATACTGTAGGAAAATGTTAACTCCTGTGTGTAGACCCCAGAGATATAAGGGAAGTATTGAAAAGGCTGAAAGAAATGCCTCTTGGTTGGGGAAAAGAGGTGGATCCTTGTTCTGGTTTTTTGGGGGGTTGCTTTTTTTTTTTCTTTGGTTCAGTGTATTTCTTACAGACCAAAATACTTGTTCTTTATGCCCACGTGCTGAACATTCTGTTCAAGATATGTGAAATGGATCACCTAAATAGAACAGGAAGCTGTAATACTGGGGGAGGAAAGAGGGACAGCTTTGTATTCATGTTACTAAAGTATATACTGTATAGTAGAATATGTCGTTCTAATTTAGGACACTTGCAGAAATTTGATGGTGCTTTTGTGTCATGCTTCTTTCCTAAGTATGCTAACACCTATTAATCAGAAAGCTTTAAAGCAACTTTTTTGTCATATTTGCATTGCTATCTTTAAGTTTTGTGTTTGTTCTTTCTGTACCTAGGGATAGAGCCCAAGTTAAACATCCTTGAAATTGTGAAGCCTGTGGAGACTGTGGAAGTGGTGATTGATCCAGATGCTCATCATGCAGAGGCTGAAGCTCACCTTGTTGAGGAAGCTCAGGTGATAACCTTGGATGGAACAAAACATATTACAACAATTTCAGATGAAACCTCTGAACAAGTGACACGATGGGCTGCAGCGTTGGAAGGCTACCGAAAGGAGCAGGAGCGCCTTGGAATACCCTATGGTAATAATACATGACTCTGTGTGTGTGTGTGCGTGCGTGCGTGTGTGTTCAGGTAGGGGATGGGTTCTTTTGTTCGTTTGGGGGATTGGTGTTTTTTCATAAATGAAAATTAGTTTTGCTTATATAATTAAAGTGCTCCAATACCTCAGAGAAGGCTTCTTATGGTATGGGTAAATACAATGCAAATATCTGCATAAGAGAAGGCTAAAGAGAAGTAGAATCAATGCTTGTAATAGTTTTATTAAAATAGTGCTTTTTGCTCCATAACCTTCTTGTCATTGCAGTTTTTAGAAAGCAGTTTTCTTCTTCCTCCCCTCCTTAAAAATATGTCTGTTAGTGATAAAGCTCTTTTTCATGTGCGTCTGAATTTGAACTAGACTCAGTACTTGGTGGGGGTTGCCTCTAAAGATACTGAAACAAATTGTTCATAGGTTGTAGCATGCTGAGTATGGTGTTAAATTAGATTTTGCATGGAAAGCCATACTTGACTTCAACATGCTGGAAAATGATGATTCAGAACTGAATAAAAGTATTCTAGTAGATCATCATCTCTTTTGAATTAATGTTGTTACTTAGCAGGCTGCTAATTTAATTTTAGCTTAGAAAAAGTATCTCTGAACGTCTGCTTAGGACTGAACTGAAACTGTGGGTTTTAGACCTGCATTGCGTTCAGGACATTATCCAGCTGAGCTGCTTGTGACTTGCAGAAATGTACTGTCAAGGCATATTCAGCACATGAAGCTGTAGTATCTAAGCAGATCTGCAAAACTGGAATGTATTTGGCAAGTGGGATATTTGGAAGTGTTTAAGAATTCAAGTGAAGTCACAGGTCTTTGCAGGATATGTAGCTTGCCAATATTTTGATCATATTTTTGATAACTAAAGCAATGGCTTTTTCATGCCTTTTTGTTGTTCTCATTGGCAAGCACTTCCAAAATACTTTTCATCATGCTATGTCTGTTGATAATCAGGGATTTGACACAGAATGTTGGGGGAGGGGGAAGTGAGGCACTATCAGGAGTAGACTGATACTTTTCAGCATGCTCTCCCATTAATATAAGAAGAAAATTACTTAAAACCATGTTGTTGTTATGTTGAATAATGTTGTTAATAAACTTTAATAATGTTGCTGCTTTAAGAAAACCCTATAATCCACAACTGTGACTTTAATGTCTTTTGTGTCATGGGAGTGCAGATTTTCCAGGAAAATCATACTAGTTCATTATGGCAGAGATCTCTGTATTAAGAATAATAGTGTTCTCTTGATATCAGAAAAATGTACTAAACTGCCTTCGTAACATTTAAAACTTTGTTCTTTTTATCTGAGCTGACGTTGCAGGGACTCGGATTGAAATAAGGCACCACAAAGTTCTACGTTATGATACAGTCGGAAGTTTCTGAAAATAAAGGTGTTCTTAAAGTTCTTATATAGTCCCCCCAAAAAGCCTTTTTTTTTTCCAACATTTATAAATACACATCTTAAAAAAATAGAAAAAGAGGCCAGTTTCCTTCACAGACTTCGTTCTGTGAAGTTCTCTGAAATTACTCATCTGAAATTATTCCTTGAATCTTTTCAAAAGACAGGGTATGTTGACATTAAAAGTCAAGTCCAGTCAGTAAATAATCATCATCCAGAAAGGTAGTGGTTCAGTATCTTCATCCTTTCAGGCTTCTCTGTTTTGCTGCAAATGGAAAATGAGCTTTTAGTAGGTCTTTAAAATGTCGTGGCTTTCCCTTTGTGTTATGTTTTGGTGGGTTTTACTAGAGATTACAAATTCTTAGCTATTAAAGATATTTTTTCTAATAGAATAAAAAAATTTGGTACCATTACAAAGGTCCCTAGGAAGAAGGAAAATATTAATTGGTATGAGAAATAAAGCCAGAAAAGGGAGTGGCAGAAAGCTTGGAAACTATGGCACTGGCTAGAGAAAGCAATGATTCATGTTACCTTGAAGATTATGTTCTGTCAATGAGAACAAATTAGCAGCTTTTTGATGACATTCACTGCTAACATTTTGAAGACCAAAACCTTTTGGTGTGGCTTTTCCCAAAGAATTACATTGCGTGGTTTTAGGTAGCATCAGTGAGAAATGATGCAATGTTACTGTCCTTCATTAAGCAAAATGGAATTTGTGGCTCCTAGATAGTGTTTATAGACTTAGAAAGCTTTGCTTTCTTTAATTCTTAAAATAAAAACCTGTCAAGGTGGCATCTGTTTGGGGTATCGTGATTTAAAAATACATAATTGTTCTCTCCTGTTTTTTGATCTTGAGACAGTGAAAGTAAATATCCCTGCTTTAGTTTCAATTTCCAGTTCTTACTTGTTGATGTGTTCTAATATATTGCATACAACGTTAACAAAGTTTTGAAGATGATGCTTAGATTTACACATCCTCTTTCTAGCTTGTTTGCACTAATACTTCTTGAAACAACAGACTTTTTATGTTAAAATTTCTTGAGTCAACAAATCATGTATTGCACATATCTTGAGTTGATTATTTATTGCCATTTCTATATGTTCCTCTGCTGTGTGAGTTGTCTATACTTTTGTGTGTTTGGCTCTGGCATTTAAATGATGTGCATGTTGTGTTCTGTTGAAATGTCAAACAGGCATCCCAGAACTTGATGCTGTGGCTTGTTTTGATTCAAATACAGGCATGCATTGAGTCCTATTGTATCAAATCTTGGTTTAATGGTTTATTTAATATTGTCTTTCTAGATGTGGTGTATTACACTTACTGTTTTATATGTTTCTCTCTCTCTCTCTCTCTCTCTCTCTCCACGCACATACCCACCCACCCACACACCATGTTTATTAGCCCTTCCATGTGGTGGGCTGACAGGTGAGCCTCCACCCAATTACTTGCTCACTTCCCCTCCAGAGGCATGGGGGAAAGAATCAAACGGGCCAAAGCTAGTTAAAAAAAAAAAATCATGGGTCAAGATAAAGACAATTTAATAAGCTGGCCTGGCTGTGTCCTCTCCCATTTTCTTGTGCGCCCCCAGCCTACTCACTGGGGTGGCTGAGAGAAGGCCTTGTGTCGGAGTCCAATACTCTCTGACCAGGTTCTTTTAGATATTCCATGCATGGAGGGTGTAATGTTTAATATCGAATTTACTTGAAGATGGTTGATGTTACATGGGATTTCTGATTTAGCAGAGTGATACAAATTATACTAAAAACCCAGTACAAAGGTAAGTTACACTTAGAAAAATACAGCAATTGCAATATACTGTTCAATCACAATACCAATGTGATTCCCATTACTGGTCTCTATTTAATACGCTCACCATCACGATGATGGGTGTCCCTAGTTGCCAGGAAGGAATACGTGGGTTGAAACCAGCCTGAACCCGTTCTTCTCTTTGAAATTCTTTTGCTAGTTGTCTAGTTTGTGTACTCTATGTTGGGCCGAGCAATGTAGTCGCTCCTCCCATGCTGGTCTGGCTGATTCAGGGAGGCATTTACACCACCAGTTGATCCACTCAGCTGTTGATAACTGTTTCTGTAAAACAAAGGCCACCCTTCATCTCCTTTTTGTTGAGATAAAGTCAGCTCCTTTGCATTTTTCTCTGAGCTGCATGGGCACTTCGCCCCTGCCCATCTCCTCTAAGCCTTCTTCCGTTGTAGGGGAGTCACATTCCACCCCTTGGGCTTTAGTCAGTCACACCTTGACTCTGTGCAAGCACTGCTCAGCAGTAGCTAAAATGTCTGTGTGTTACCAACACTGTTTTGGTCACCAACCTAAAACACGGGACCATATGGGCTGCTATAAAGAAAATTAACTCCATCCCAGCCAAACCCAGTATGATGATGATTTTAAATAGTTCAGAAACTGGGATAATGTGAATAAGTTTAGAAGGTAATATTTCATCATAATCACATGCTGATCAACATATTTGAGAAGGAACATCCTGGTGTGAGAGAGACCACTCTTTTGAAACTAAAGGCCTATGGAAAAAGAAAAATAATTATTTTCTGTGTTTGAGAAATGTCAGGCATAGTTCTGATGTAAAAGCTTTTGCTAAAGAAACTCCCTTTTTTTCCCTTTCCATTTCCACACCAAGGAGCGCCACTCTGTCAGCATTTTAAGAGGAGTCAACCTTCCATCTAGTCAGATTTGGTGATGGTATCTACACTTCTTGATGTTATGTATTTGCTTTTATGGAAGTTATTATATAATTGAAAATGTACCATCATTGGACTTAACTGAATAGCAGCACTGACTGGCCTAGAAGCAGGACCTTTTAAAAAATAAATAAATAAGTAGATAACAAGAACCCCCTAAATAAAGTTTTTCAAAAGGTCGTACAAAAAAAATGAACTCCTGGTTGCACTTGTTTGAATGCTGTGGATCAGTAGCCACTTGTATTTCATTCTTGTTGTCAGTTACAGTACGGACTAGCTCTGTATCATCAGTGAGGAAGAACCTTGCAGTATATAATGGGGTGACTTGCAGTTTTGTCTCTCTTTTCCCAGACCCAGTGCAGTGGTCGACAGACCAGGTGCTCCACTGGGTGGTGTGGGTGATGAAGGAGTTCAGCATGACTGACATTGACCTCAACGCACTCAGCATTCCCGGGCGGGAGCTCTGCAGCCTCAGTCAAGAGGACTTCTTCCAGCGCGTCCCGCGGGGAGAAATCCTCTGGAGCCATTTGGAGCTTCTTCGAAAGTGTATGAGACATTTTTCTGTAACTGATTCTACTTATTCCCTCTCCCCCCTTCTCTCCCCCCCGCCCCCTTCCTTTAAAGATGAAACCAATTGTGAGCAGTTGTTTTTCCTCTGTTTAATATTGGCAGTAAAAATGAGGGCATCGATACAAGATAACAGGAAGTATTAGTGAGAATGTCTGCTGTTATGAAACATGTCTGCATACTAAACACTGTTTGCCTGTCTTTCATCAAACTTCATAACTAATAGGGAGGAAGTAGTGACTGATGATTCCTCCTTTGTTTTAATAAAGATTTTTAGTTTGTGCATCTCTTGAATTTGACATTTTTATAATTAAATATTGATTGTGAGTTATTTAATGTACATCTCTGTCATATAGAAGTGAAGATTATTAAGCATAGGCAATGAAATCCTTAGATTGTACACAACACAACCGATAAGTGATGCATTGTATGTGTATAATACAATAATTTATGTGTGAATTTAAGATTTACTGTGCTTGGATGTAACTTGGCAGACTAAAAACTATTTCCATCTTCATTTACATGATATAGCTAAAGATTTTAGGGGATGGAAAATGCATAAGATGCCTTGTAATTTCACCATGTACATCCTTATTTCTAAAAATTGAATGACAGACGTCAAATGTCTCTATTCATAAGACCATGAGCTATGCACGTCTCTTGCAAACTGATACCAAATTTTGACTTTTTTCCTCTATGAAATATGAAAGTTTTTGATCTTCAGGTGACTTGAAATTTGTGGGTAAAGTAAAAACTTCCTGTTTCTTTTTTTTTTTCCTAATTTGCAGATGTGTTGGCTAGCCAAGAACACTCTGGAGAAATAGCAACTGTTACTATTGATCAGCGTAAGTACTTCTGCCAGCAGTTAATTCACACAACTAACTGTTTTCAGGTTTAGCACTCTACTTTGGTTCAGCGCTATAATAGTACAACATTTAATTTTCTTTGGTGGGGGGAGGAGGCATATTTTAAACTTCAAAGCAAAACGTTGGATTTCTTGATATTTTGTTATTGGCTGAAAGGTGGTGTATGACCTGAACCATGAGAGTTTCTAACTTTTATTTTGGATGGTAGGTTCTCCACTCTCTTGAAATAAGCTGTCTAGGATACGTATTTGAGGTCTTGAGTTGTTCTGGTTTTTTAGGTTATATATTGCATTAATGAATAGATCTATTAAAACATTATGATTTCAAAAGAAAACGTTTCCAAAAACTGAAAGGGAGTGTGGAAGAGAGGACTTGCTTAGAGACCAATACTAGGAAAAAATACATTAAAGTAACTTTCCAGGTATTCAAAACTCATTCTTCCAGCTGAAGCAGTGTCATCAATTATTAAAATGAACCCATTTTCAGAAGACTTGTAATCAGCTTATATGTTAAATAGGTAGACTGTATATCACATCCTGGGTTTGTGTCTAGTTAAAGCCACCTAGGGCAGGGCATTTGCATCCTCTTATATACCACTGCAATGGAAGGGTATTTAATTGCTGTTTGAATAGCAGGTATGGAGGGTTGCACAGTGACTATAGAGAAGAATGCATTAGGTTATGGGAATGGCATAAAGATGAAAACAAAGGCATGAGAGGTTGTTTTTTTTAATGGAAACATGTAATGCACATGATAGTAAACTAATGTGGCATCTCTACTACAAGCCTAAAACCATAATTTCCGATGTAATAGGTAAAAAGTCTTTAAATTATTCTTAGCATTATGACTTATACAGTGTGTCTTTTTAGCAAAGGAAAAAACTAGCTCCTAGATGTTATGATAATACAGGTAATAAATAATATATGCCTCTTTCTGTGCCAGCAATTTATAATTGATGTTCTGCAATGTTCTCTGCTTTACAGCTGTGCAGATTATTCCAGCATCTGTACAGCCTGCTACCCCAACCACCATTAAAGTAATAAACAGCAGTGCAAAGGCAGCTAAAGTACAGAGAGCTCCAAGGATCTCTGGGGAAGATAGAAGTTCCCCTGGGAACAGAACAGGTATTGTCTCCATTATTTTTAAATGCAAATGCAGTAAACACTTACTCATTAATTTGAATTAGTTTTGTAGAACACATCTTTGTCACTCTAAATGTGAGGTTTGTAGAAGTCCATGTGGTATGAAGAGGACTGTAGCTACAAAATATATCACAAGCACATGCAGACCTGGCAAGCTGGTTAGCTCACACAGGCACTGTGTTAACGTGGTGCTGCAGCTTTTGAGCCCTGCAGTAAATAAAATGCATAAAACTGTTTCTCCTCCTATCACTTAACAGTCTGTGTCCTCTCAAACCACCGCATAGCATTTATTCAAGCTTTTAACTCCTTTCCACTTTCCATTTGCAGAAAGGGGAGAAAAATAAATATGTTGTAGAATCCTAGCCTAGCTACTACTTGCCCTACTTGTTTCCCCTCCTTCCCCACCTCCCCCCCAGTTTGGTGACTTTAGAATTTAGCAAGTTTCAGATTTCTTGTTTTGTTAAATGAATGCACCTTCTGCTAAACTGCATGCTAAATCTGCAGTTTATTTTTGGAATTACTGTTATTCGTACATATTCCTTGATTATTAATAAGTCATCTTAATTTTTTAGTCTTATTTTTTCTTGCTGTCATTTTTGCTTTGGTTCTCTGCACTGTTTTGAATTTTTGTGGTAAATCCTTTCCTCTCCTTTCCCTTGAATTTTTATTGGTTTTAAAGTCTCCATAAAAGTCTATTATGATGTCATTCAGGATTCTTAGGCCAAGATTTTATTGGCTGACATCAGTGGGGAAATCTCTGTGTTTCTCCCTTTAGACATTAGGTCTGCTATTTGTACCTCATTGAGAATTTAGGAATTTAACTGCAGACATGTGAGTTAAAAAGAAATCTTCATGATTGGACGTGAAAGATTGTATACTGACGTAAGCTGAAGTTTGCGGGGATTTTTTTGTGTTTCTAATATTTCATGTTGAAAATCGGAGACTAAACTATTTTTTAAAAAAGCAACTTCTGTTGCGTGTGTGTGTGTATGCCTGAAGAGGAGTAAGCAGCTCTTGCTAAATCTGTTCTATTTAAGGGATAGATAAGTGTCTAAATGACTATGTGTAGTGTTATATAATTTTNTTTTTTTTTTTTTTTTTTTTTTTTTTTTTTTTTTTGGGTATTCATCAGTTTCTTTTTTAATGGATTAATACTTATGACTTTGCAGGAAAATGTTTACAAAAGAATAATTGAAGAAATTAATTAAGTGCAAGTTTTCCTTCCATCATATGTTCTGTGTTGGTCTGCTTTAATATGTTGGTTGAAAATTTTTACCTATGAGGGGAACATAAAAAGAAGTAATTGAAATGGATCTTGTTATTCCTATTTCAACAGGAAACAATGGCCAGATCCAGTTGTGGCAGTTTTTATTAGAACTTCTCACTGACAAAGATGCTCGGGACTGTATTTCTTGGGTTGGCGATGAAGGAGAGTTTAAATTGAATCAACCTGAACTGGTTGCACAAAAATGGGGACAGCGCAAAAACAAACCCACGATGAACTACGAGAAGCTTAGTCGGGCTTTGAGGTAAGAATCTTTAGGAACTGATCAGGTATGAAGTGATTTGCTTCCACTTGGCTACTTTTGTTTTTAACTATCATAATGCAAGACTTGCGGCTTTTTTAGTAAAGGGATAAACAGATTCTCTGAAGCTACTCCTTCCCATCAGGTCGTACTAGTCTTAGGGGCAAGGTGTTTGTTCGGGGTTGGGGTTTTTTTGTTGTTTTGTTTTGTTTTTTGTTTTTTTTAAAGAAAGTAGTACAAGAACTTCTTGAAAATATATTTTATTTTTAAGATTATTGAACACTGACACGATAGTTAATTCAGGTAGCTCACTTTCAGAAATATATTTCTTTTTGATGTATCTTCAGCATTTATGCTTTCAGTAGTTGCCAAACAATATTGATTATTGGTGAAAGATACAGAAATATGTGAATACTCTGAATTACTGACTTATTTTTATATTTTACAGTTTACTTGTTCATGTTCCTCTTGCTCTTGTTATGGTGTAAAGCGGATACTTTCCTGTAATTATGTAATCATTAGTACTTTTCTGCATGTAACGATTTTTTTCTGTATGTAGCAAAACTTTTTCTAAGTTCAAATATTCATCGATTCATTCCATTGTTCTTATGGTAGGGGTGTTAAATTGAAAAATACAGTTGACACATAAGTTTCAACAGTTGTTGTTATTCAACATAGTGAACTTTTGTCATCTGAAAAATGGAAGCGTTTCAGGCTGTCTTCATTCCATTGTGATTTTGTAGTTTGACATTGGTAAGAGACTTGTATTATTGAATCACTGTAGGTGATTTGTTTGAGGAGGGGGAAGAATGCAAGTACCTGAATCTTATACTTTTTTGCCCTGATTATTTTGGCCTCTGGAATCATTTGAAGATTCATCCAAGTTCTCTGAAATCATTAAGATTGAACTTCTGATTTCTTATTCTGATATGGTTAAACCTATTTCTCTTGATTAGTTTTCAAGAAAAGTATTTATTGCCTAATCCTGCAAATTATTTAAGCAGTTTTAGGAACTCTTTTTATATGAGTGAAGTTGCATATTGGTTGGAGTCTGAGACCTAAGATTTACTTTACAGCATTTCCACCTTTGGCTACATTATTTTTTTAAAAAGGAAGTAAACTCATCTAGCATTGTTTTAAAAAAATCAACTTCTATTTAAAAATATCTCTATGAGAAATGATGGTAAAGTTACCATATTCTGGCTTTCTTTAGTCTTTTAGGGAGGATTTAAAGAACATGAATATGCATAATGCTGAATGAGTACTTTCACTGGCGGAAATCGAAGTCTAGAAGACCATGAATGGCGCAGAGTCAGTAAAGGATGACTGCTCAGTATCTCATTTACATGAACAGGAGGCATCAGAAGAAACTGGCAGGCACCAGATACACAGCTTAACTATACCCTTTTGTTTGTCTTGTAACTTCTTTAGACATAGTATTGTGGATGCCAGAATTATTTTATGAGTTTGAGAGGACAGCGGACAAATGAATGAAAAAGAAATATTTTGAAGGAGATTAGGTATGGAAAGATGCAACTTCTAGAAGTTCCTGAGCCCCAGATCATTGAAAGCAAGGAAGAGCATCAATACATGCTTACTGTACTTCCATGCTTTTCCTTAGGCATCCTCTTTTGGTCTGTTGGAGACTACATCCTGTTCTAGATAGAGCTTTAGTCTGGTCTTGTATGGCTGTTCTTGCATTATTTACATATTAAATTAGAATGTTACTTTTATCCCCACCTTCTCAATTCT
>VYZW01039266.1:18151-37277 GCA_013401315.1 Balaeniceps rex | reverse complement strand
TAGTCCAATGTCCCTGCTCAGGCACGGTCACCTGGAGCAGGTTGCCCAGGACCCCCTCCCATCAGGTTTTGAATATCTCCAAGGATGGAGCCTCTACAACCTCTCTGGGCAACCTGTTCCAGTGTTCAAACACCTTCCCAAAAATAAGCATTTTCTTATATTGAGCTGCAGTTTCCTATATGTTAACGTGCTTCTTGTCCTGTCTAGATACCACTGAGAAGAGTGTGGTGGTTTTCTTTATTGAAGGTCAGTTGTAACAGGAAAGACTGAAGTGAAGAAGGCATTGAGTACCTTGGTCTTTTCTGTGTCCTTTGTCATTCAGGTCCCTGTCCCATTCAGCAGCAGGCCCACATTTTCCCTCGATGACTTCTTGCTGCTGATCTACTTGTAGAAGTCCTTCTTTTTGCACTTCACATCCTTCAAGAGATTCAGCTCCAGATGGGCCTCAGTTTAAATGTAACAGATGATTTTAGATAGATTTAGCTGATTCCAAAGCCTCTTGCAAATTAGTCTGGCTCTAGCAGAGGTTTCAAGACTGAGTTTTACAGATGCTGCTTGTTACTTGAAGAACCAAGAGTTTAAGAGAAGTAAAATTGCAATTTCCAAACCAACACAATTGTTGCTTTGGACCTCAGTTTCCTGAAATGTAGGAAATCTTATTTTCAAACTTATTTTTGCCAGCCAAGCAAATCAAACTCTCCTGGACCTGGTATAGCTGACAAAGCACTCAAAAAGGGAATGATTCATGTGAAAACTGAAGTAACTTTGTTCAAACTGTCTGCCTCTGGTTTTTGCCCTTCTCTGTAATTTGCCCTTAAAAGAATGCATAATACTTACTGAGGAGACAAAATGTCATTGTTGCTCAGCTTAGCTGGAGCTTACATGAAACAGGTAGCTAATTCTAATTAGCTTGTAATTAATATAAACATTGCTAACTATAAATATTTAATTGATTTCTGAGTAGGCAGTAAAAAAAATGTTTGGTATAGATGGTTCAGTGCTCTAAAGGCACTAGGTCAGAAAATTCTTTTGCCTCACAAGTCCCTCTGTCGCATACTACAGTACTGAAAATTACTATTTAAGATTTTAAGAATTCTTCATGGTTTTCCTCTAACTGTGACTATTTCTTCATTTCAGTGTGCTGACTGCACACTTTCCCCCACTGAGTCACTTACTCGTATCATAAAACAATCTATAATCTGTATTTTACAGAAAGGTTTTCAAAAATAACAATCTACTCCCAAATGCAAATTAAGTAAACAATGATGAATTTGGCCCATGTTCAATTAAAAGTGTAAGCAAATGCTCAAACATTTTACCATATGGAAGTACCTCAGAACATGAATTAAAAATTAACCCTGTATGGGACTATCGTGCTGAACTGGGAAAGCAGGTCATGTTTGTAGGACAAAAATGTGAGCACCCAAAAGTCAAATGTAACACTTCTATTTACTGACTGATTCATTGTCCTCTTTTTTTAGCAATAGTAAGGAAGATGAGACTGTGGAATGCAGTCCTCCATGCCTGATCTGCAGGCAAAGAGGTGTTCCATCCATACATATGATTTACTTGCAACTTGTAGTCTTTTGATGCATGCATGAAAAAATTTTTGTACCATATGTGTGAAATGAGAGGCAGAAATGACCTTTTACTACGATTTCCATGGTGACAATCCTCATATTGGTGTCATTAAGCCGTTCATTAATATTGAATTAACTACAAGGGACATCTGGAGTGGACATGGTATAACAAGTAAAAGCAGAAGAAAGTGAAACTTTGTTTAAGATTGTGCTTTAAATTATTTTAGAGAAATCTGTTTTAGAAAAGCTTTGCAATTCCATTGTCTTACTGTCAGCATGCCTTACACAAGGCATGTGGCGAAAACAAGTACTTACAGCCAAGGCTGTTAACTTGCAGAGAGGTTGTGTCTTACATTCTTAATCTTTGAATTTCATTTGGTGTGTCCTGGATATGAGAAGAAAAGAAATTATGCACCGTTTCTTTCAGAACCATTTTTATTTTTGAGGTATACATACATTTATGTGTATTTCTAGATATTATACATCATTCGCATTAGCAATAACTGAAATAAAATGTCACTCAATTCTATACTTTTATTCTTAGTATACAGGGCATAAATTAAGCAGTCTTGTTATGCTGCTGTGTGAGCTACTGAGCTGTATTTGCAACGTTTGTTGAGACTGAAATCCCATAAATAAAACATCTAAGAACTCAGCTTATCTACTTTGAGATGGCACGAATAGGTTCACATATTGTATGAGCTGAAGGAATCTGGGCTTCTTAGATTGAAGAAAAATAGGTTATAATTGGCAGCAGCAAATAGCGTGATCATCAAGAAAATGCACGCTGCATGTATTGACTTATAATAAACAGGAGTAATGGCCCATTCTCTGTTTAGCAGAAGACACTTCAATAAGTATTTAAAGATTCTGCTTTATTAGCACTAGGAATTTAGTAATAACAGGTATGAGAACTCCAGTGTTACCTATGAAATATCATATTTAATGATATTTAATATTTGTTAGATTTTGCACAAAACAAAAAGCAAAAGAAGGAACCGTGGTGTAGTAAACACTTATGTCTTCCATTTGTTACTGTTAATAATTTTGCATCTGTGCTGCTTTTTTTTTTTTTTCCCCCTGAATTGTTCTCATTCCAGGAGCCTGCTGTTTTCCAGACTGACGCATTTGCTTACATTCACGCACCACTATTATTTCACCCAAGTCAACGTGTTTCTAGAATTTGCAAACCTGGAACAAAAGCATGTGTCTCAATAAGTAAGTAAATCTGATAGACTCTTTCCAGCTATAATACCTGTCAAATGTAATGCTAATACAATTATTTTGGGGGAGGCTTTCTTTGAGGAGGTGGGTTGGTCGGAGTTTACTACTTAGTAATATATTGTGAAATGTTACCATCTCTCTACCTAAATTCTAAGCCCCAGGTGAAGCTGTTCCCCATCTCATCGCAGCTGGGCCACCGTGGAGGTTCATATTCCTGGCCACTCACAGCAAACCAGACGTGTAGCCCAGGCGCTTGTGGTTAATGTTTGCAGATCTAGAGGACTTTGCTATTGACCACTCAGCTAAATGTATGATGTGAAATGCCCTCACTTCAGAGCAAGAGTTTGTTTTGGAGTAGTCTCCAGGCTTTCTTTGGCAATTATTAATTTTGCTAAATATGGTATCAAAATAGTGTCTTTAAAAGTAAAGATCACTTTTTTATGAACTGTTTTCTTCTGCTTAAAAACACTGTGTATCTTTTCGGTACTGTCAAGAGTCTCTGACTTAAAGCTGAAGAGATCTTATTTTGAGCCACCATATGGCTGTGAATTAAAATTTCTTAGGTAGGCAATTTTTAAAGACAGAACAACTGAGGTCTAGTCTATTGTTGTTGATTTATATCAGTCCTTACAAGCATGACAGGCACAGCGTGAAATCTGTTTTTCTTAGGGATGATTGTTCCATCTTATGCTAACGTTGCCCACATTTGGTGACATTCTTCATGATATACTTTGAAGAGTCTTACATTTCTGATTAAAGCACATAAAAGCTAACTGAAATTCTCTCAAACTATTGTTCCATTTAGTGTGCATGCCATGGGCATCACAATCACTTAAACATTTTCTCTAAACGTTTGCCTGGTTGTATTTCACATTAGGCTGACCTAACTTACCCATATCTGGAAGGTCGTGTCAGGTTTCATTCACTGTAAGTCAGTATAGCCTCTACCGACAGCCTGGGGATACATACAGATCTAGTGAAAGTAGCTATATGCCTTGTTTTATTATTGCTGGAATCTGACGTATAAGAAACCTTCAGTTTTTATCCTGCAGAATCTGTTTCTTAAGCCAAGGAACCCAAATTCTGTTTTTCCCTATAGTTCTTTTCTTTTCATGTATGAGCTGACTACTGAAATATTTCTGTGGTTTCTGAAAAGCATACTGTTTTTTCCTTTTTTAAAAAAACAACACACACACAATTTCCCACCCCCACCACCCTCTACCCACCAAAATACTGTCCGTGACTACTGATACAAAATCTTGTTAGTGACCCTCATTGTTACTTCCTGTGTGGAGCTGCTCTTGATCTACTACTTCTTCCAGAAGGAAACTCTTACAAAAAATCTTTTCTATAAAGGGAGAATATTGTAATTCTTTGAAGACATAAAATTTCAATGTCCTCATTATCGTTTCATCAGAATTTGGAGCGCAACACAGGTAGTTCCTTACCCCATTTTAGTTTTCCTTTTCAACGTATTACTTTTTCAATTGGAACTTGACATCACTTTTGAAATGGCATTTATGACCATGGACGGTATTCAACTGTCATTAAAGGCAGCAGGCACTTTTGTCTGCCGCAGCTACCCTTTGGGACTAAAAACCTGTTCAGACTTCTCTCTAATCCTGCTCGGATGCAGGAATATACCACAAGAATCTGACAAGACTCTAACATCAGACCAGTTTTGACAGTTTTATACAGTTTACTTACACTAGGCTAGCATACAAAAAAAAAAAAAAGTCAGGTTAATGCAAATGTTATAAACCTGTAGATATCACTGCTGAATCACTGCAGTGTTTCATTTTACTAGCATAATGTGAAACTGCATATAGAAGGTGATGGCCAATTACACATAGAAAGAAAGGTAGAGACAGATCTTGTATGAGGCTGGATAATATATATGAAGAAGTCTGCTGGCAAAGTTATATCAGTAAATGAACATTTTGGCAAGAATTGATGTTATTGGTTCATCGCGCAAAGTCAGTTGTACTAAGAAAAGCACTTTGATATCAGCCTTATTGTGCCTATACTGGAAGGATAACGGAGAATTAATTTAAAAAACCCACTTTTTTTTTTAGAGTGGGTTTAAAAGGATTTTTCACTAAATGACTACTGCTAGGATTTCTATTTTCTGGGCTTTCGTTTCTTCCTCCTATTCATGATTTGCATTCTACTGGCCTCCTTAATCTAGTCTTTAAATCATTTCTATCAAACTAAGATCAAACTATCTCATCTTGGTATTATAATATTAGTATGCTTTGTTGTTTTCAGCTTGACAGTCTTGTTCAAGAATATGCATCATTTATATTCAGGTAAGACTTTATTTGCATGAAGAAGTTCAAGTGCAGCAGCTTTTCTATTTTTCCCTGGAATGTTTTTCACATTTTAAACATGTAAGCATTCTAGATCACCTTTTCCATAGCTTGTGTAAGTCTATTAAAATCAAATTTGCTCTAGGCAATAAACCAGCCTAAAGCTGAAATACTGACTGTGACCCTTTGGAAAGATGTAAAGAATTTATCAGAAAAAGTGTTGTGTCCCTTTGGCAATGTCACAATTAATTATCCTTGTGACATTGTATATCTAGCATCTACATTGCCATCAAATGGCCAGGGTGAACTAAAATGCATTCTGTTATTCCCTATTTCATACAGAAACTATTTTCAAGTTAAGCAGAGATGTTATAGAAAGGGGAAAATTGTGAAAACTTACTGCAAAACTCCGCAAGGCAGATGTAGTAATGTATTTCCAAGTCCACTGTTAATCTAGCATTTTAACTTCTCATAAATGTTACGGTGCATACCTTCTGATGTTACCTTAAGCTGTATGTTCACCCAGAAAAACAGAAGTAGAAAACACAATTTATCTACAAGTAAATTGTAGCTGATCTTGTGACTGTTTAAGGGGAATTTTACCTGCTATGTCTAGATGTATGGCTTAGTGTTGGGGGACTGATAGAGACTTGTTCTGGCAGCTCTACTTGAACTAACCTCATTACTCTTGGATTCTTCCCTGAGGCTCTTTCTACCCCATTTTGTACAACTAGAGCAACGTGAAGAGACTGAAGTTTTGCAGAGACTTGAGTCTGACATGAACTACTAATTTATCTAACTTTTTTTGTCTAAGTAGCTGGTTTTCCTTATAACTCACTAAGTTGTCCAATTAGATTGTCAGAAGGAACATTTTGTTATTAAGGTCCAAGAAGGCACATTTGAGGTGTTTCTTTTGTGGTTTAAAATCTGTTATGACTAAACAATATTTTTTTTGTAACGCTTCATGTTATTTAATTGTTAGGGTGAAGTTAAATATGGGAAGTGATCAGCAAATAAGATGAGTGTCAAAACCGGAAATCATGAAAGCTGGTTTGCTACCTTTATGGAGGCACTCTATAATGGTAACACTTTTAAAAATTATAATACATGTTTCATACACAGAAAGCTGTTACTATTTCATGAACTGCAGAAGTCCTTCATAATGAACATAGTATTTCTCTTTCTGCATGGTATTTACCTATCCAGAAAAGTTAACGTTGTTTTCAAATGCAACTTAAGCAATGTCCAAAGAACTAACTGAATTATTTAATAAATACACACCGTTTTCAGGTGGATGTTATGTTGATGAACCTGTTTGTTACTCCACAGGTAAAGCATCAGCAAAAAAGGTTCAGTCTAAAATAGGCACAAGTCTCCAGCGGAAAAATATTAGCAATAAAAAGCTTATGGAGAGCAGCCTATGATACTACTGTTCATAGATAAAAACCTCCTTTGATATAGCTTCTTATTTCAAACAAAAACATTGAAATGCAACTGGATTTAGGCATAAAATGAGGTAATATTTCAAAAATTCACTACTAAAATAATTACATCTGGAAGCAAATATTTGGTAAGCGCTTCTTACATACATCACAGCTATAGCTTAACACTTGAATTCATTTAATAAGTGGCATCTTCACAAATCACATCTATGGGATATTGATTTGGATACTAAAAATGAGCAGATCCAAAATTAATGACCACTTTTCAAAATGTAGTTGTACTAAAATGTTCTGGGGCAAATCCAGCTGTATTTGGTGAATTTCCATTTCTATGCGAGTGCTAGTTTAAGAACCTGGACTGATTTATCAGTCTTGGAAGTACTTTTCAGTTTCTTGCCCTGTCAGCAGCAAAATACAAGACACTGACATTATATGCAATTATATATAACACCAGCTTATTGCTATTTAATTTTTCCAATAATAATGATCTATTTCACCATAATGATGATATTATATCATAATTTTAAGAATTTTATTAAAATTGCAATTTTCAACCATCGCATGAGAGAACACTTACTGTAAGAAACAGGTTTTTAAGACTCAGGGCTTAAAAATTAGCTCTCATTTGTTCTACTCATTTCAGATGCTCTGTGTTCAAATGTATTTCATGGACTGCTTACGTACTGGTGACCAACTACGAGAAAGATGGACGGAAGATGAGAGACGTTTGTGGCTCGGCTAATTACTAGTAAGTCCATCTGTAGTAAGATGTGCGGTTATGGGAGGAAGCATGATTTCTGTGAGGTAGTGGCTATTTACTGAATTCATTGCTGGCTCCTGGGGACAAATGCCAGGCAATGTATGCCACTGCCGGTCCTGTTCCCCCCTGAGCACGTGACACAGTGGCTGGACTCGGCCACTGTGAAGCGCAGACTTGACATCTCCTGCTATTTCTGGTGACAAATCACTTGAACACGTGGCCCTCAACATCTGCGTTGGCCAGCGTTGGGCAGCCAAATTGTGAACGCAGGCGGCTGCACTCTTAAGTGCATAGGCTTATTTCTTTAGCACCTTCTGCACATGTAAGCTTCTCTGTGGAAGCTGCCCTCTGGAGACTTGTTTCAATTCCTTCCCACTACCCTGGTCATTTAAAACAGCCGTGGGTGTCTCCAAGGCTATCAACTGATCTCTCTCTTGTTTCTGTCTGCTATTTCCCCAAGTATTATCTCGGTGTCCAGATGGAACGGTAACCCTCTAACTCAGGGCTCAACATGAAACACATGTCCCTACAGCATGCCCCAGAGAGCGACTAGAATGACTGTCATTGCGTTGTAATCTTCCAGAACTGGCAGGCTGTGCGAGTCGTTCATACAATCAAATATCAGCCATGCTGTTTGCTGAAGGATGCCTACATCCAGGAAACTCGGGAAGCACGCTGTGACTGACCCTCACTTCCTGCTATTGCTCAGTTATGTGAACGTGAATGGTGCATGTTCCTTTCTGCCAAGCTTGGCCAACCTCATTACCACGGTGCCCAGGGGACAATTAAAAGAGGTTCTTGGCTCCTGCTGGTCTCCACAGCGTTGCTTTGGGTCGCTCCAGATACCACCACAGCCTGCCTTGAGCCTCCTGAAAGCGGCTTCTCAGGTAGGCACTTAATGCCCAGCTCTGAAGCTTCCCTTAATGGTGAATGTGTGGGACTGCTGCCTGTCCACATTACCTTTAAATAACTGGGTGGATACAGTCTGGATGTTAGTAAAAAATAATGGTATTTAAGATGATTTTTCAAATTTATTGAGAGAGATAATGTCCCCATTTATAATGACTATGCAATACTGTGACTGTGTTGGAGGGACTAAACCTTCATTCTGATAAATTATACTTTGAAACGCATTTACTTGTTTTGAAACATTATTTCTCTGTGGTTTTCAAAAAAGTGTTTTCTGCTTCTGAAAGTAAACAAGTTATCAGAAAGAGGGTGTGTTTTGTTATAAAACTGTTTTGTTTCTATTCAAACAGAATATATTTGGGAGACGAATCTTCTTAATTTGCTAACTAATAACGTCGTTCTTTTTCTTTGGAGATAATTCTAACACCTTAATAACCCTGTAGGATACTTATTAAAATACAAGAGATTAAATTCTAACGAGCACACTACAGACCTCTTCTTGAAAGGGTTTCCAGTAAGGGATCGCTATAAGAAAAAAAGATTAAATTCATTTTCCAACCTATAACAAAAGGCAGAATGTAGTACATAGCTGTAACCACCTACATGAATAACCATAAATTAAGTAGATTCCCTGGTTAGCCAGCCATTTATCCCCTAGGGTGCTATGCATGAGCAGGCAGAAAGTCTGCATTTTTCCCCGAATGGATGATTTGGAGACTTTGCTATGTATCGGCCTTAACTGTACTTCTTGTATATAAGTACGTATGGATTTACAATAAAAAGGATATCAGGACCTTTGTCAAGCTTGTAGATAACCTTTGGAAGAGGATACACAGTGCAAACACCTTCTGCATTACTGTACAGCCAGAAAATGACCTGGTGGGAGGAAGACAGCATTGCAAAGCCATGGTGATAAGGCTACTAGATTGCAGAGATCCTCAGAGGAGAATGGGCTGTGACCATCATTATAGTCCTGTCCAGCTCAGAGCAGGAGTGAAACGTTCTGTACTCCCCGCTTTCTCTAATACTGTTAGCACCTAGGCTTTGGATTCACTGTAGTAAATGAAATTCTGTATCCACAGTAAATAATTCACTCTCGGTCAAAATAAAAAGAGGATTTCCTGGTAAGTTCAATATGAGAAGAACAGAGCTCATAATACAGTTCTTGACCAACTTGAGGAGGGAAAATAAAAACAAACCTGTTCCCTACAGATCAGGAAAATACTTGTGGATTATGATTTACTACTAAAAAGATTAGCACTGATTTGGGCACATTAGGAAAAGCCATTAATATACTAGCAACAAAAAATATTGCAAAAACATATATTAAAGCTAAAGGTGACGAATACTATAAAAAATGAAAGTCAGAATTAAAACATTTTGTAAGAATTGTGATGTAAATATCC
This sequence comes from Balaeniceps rex, assembly GCA_013401315.1. Taxonomy (NCBI): domain Eukaryota; kingdom Metazoa; phylum Chordata; class Aves; order Pelecaniformes; family Balaenicipitidae; genus Balaeniceps; species Balaeniceps rex. Next base: position 27,647 of record VYZW01039266.1, on the reverse strand, counting down.
TACTTTCCTAGTAGATCATATACTTACAATGTCAATGATACAGTAACATGCTATTTAGTAACACAAAGCAATAAAATACAATTGATGGGGAGCACATTTTAATTACCAGCATTCAGGCTGAGTATTTTTGTGAATCTCCTATAAAACCCATAGTCCCAAATTATGAACTGATTTTTGCCAAGTGATATAACATAATTAAACTAAGAACAGTACACACAAACTGTTATGATACCGAGGTGATCAAAGGTAAAGCAGTTATTTATATTACATTATTGTTCTCCCCTCACACCAAACAAAATTTAGAACAATTTAGTTGAGAGGAAAGTACTGAAATGAACATGGGGTATATTGCATTAAGATGAAAGAAAAATATAAGGAAAACGTAGATATGCTTTCGCAGTGCTGGAAGCATTATAAGAAAAGGAGCAGGAGTACGTGTTGTATTTACAGGGGGTAAAAATAGTGTGTACTACTAATGGAAAGGTGAGCAATAAACGATGTGAAAGGTTTGGCAAAGCAAACAAAATGCAAAAGAAGACAAAAGAGTAAAGTAAAATTAGAAGGAAAATAACCTGGAAAATAACCATGCCATTGCTTCATTAAAGTTGAAAGACACCCCCCCAGTCCACCCCACCCCTTTTTTTCATGTTAGACTCCCTACAGGTAAAAAGATACAGTTCTTGCCATGCAATCCAGCATGAAGTCCAAGGCAACAGACAAAATGCATGTTGTGCAAAGAAAGGTATAGAGTGACGGTGATACGCTCATATAATTTTATGTATTGTGGAACATCAGCTGATTGAACTGAAATTCTTTAAACTATTTTTTAAAAATCAACTCTAGATGAAAACGCAAGAAGGATGGTGATAAACTTCAGCAAATCCAGCTGAGGTTGGGACACGTTGCCCAGAGAGGCTGCAGATTCTCTGTCCCCGGAGGTTTTCAGCACCCAACTTGGAAAAGCCCTGAGCACCACGATACAAAATTCAGTGCAACCTTGCTTTAGGCAAAAATTTGGACTAGAGACCTCCCATGGGCCCTCCAGCCGTGGTGAGTTTGTGATCCCTTAATTTTGTACAAGCTAGGATTCTGTATGTATCACAAGCACTAGCTCACTGATGTTAATTAGCAGATGTACTTTTGTAACTGAAATGTGCCTTGAGAAGAGATTTGCCTCCAATCTACAAAAGGTGCATAGGAATTGATGAATTTAAAACAACAGAATCAACCAGAAATGGTGAGAATGGACAGCCATGAATAGATGGCATCATTTGGAGGGGGGAAAAAAAGCCAAAACAAACAAAGCAACCAAACAAAGAAAAGAGATGGAAAAGCAATGAGTTGAAAAATTAATTCAGTTATTTCTTGTTACGTATGAACTAAACATATTTATAGTGGTATAATTCCGCTGATTGTGATGATGCATGATATCTCTTAAAACAAAAATAGTAAGATGCAGAACATTTACATTCAGGATAGTTATTGATGAAAAGCTAGGCTATTTTGTACTAGCTTCGCACTATATATAATTTTAAAATTTTGACTTGTCTTTCTGACTCTTACATCTTTTATCTACTCTCTGTGCTCATTCTTTCAACTCTCAACCATATCTCTTAGCTTTTTTTTCTGTCTGGCTACAAAGTTGTTGTAAAAGACAAAACAGATAAAATAGCAGAGTAATGAAAGTGGATGTCCCCTCTGGTGAGATCTAGATTTCCTCAGTGGAGAATATATGACCTTCTTTCATTTGTGACACTTGAAAGCTTTCTTTAATAATGTCATTTCAGCCTAATTTTATACAGTCAGCATGTTAGATGTCTTTTAAAAGTACTCCCATCTTTTATTGTTTTTAGCAACCAGCCCAAGTAGTCCCAGTTGCTCAGCTGTATACTGGGGATTTGGCAGGCACAGCACGTTGGAATAAATCACTCGCCTTCCACCCCTTGCAGTCTTAAAATACAAATCAAAACATAGATGTAGATGTGTGCAGTGACAATGGAAGAACCAAAACAACAAAATATATGTTTACTGCTTCTTATAGTCACCCCACGTAAACCTAATGCCAGGATGTTGTTTTTCTGAAAAGAAAAGAAGCAATCATTTAAGGAATTTTATAATTAGGAAATATTTCTATTACTACTGCAGATTAATAACATGCTTTCCTCTGCTAGATCTGATCGCATTTAATTATCTTCTGTCCTTGCAAAGCCACTTGATGATGTGACTCTCTTGATTGTAAGAAGGTTTTACACAGCCAGCAGAGGTCAAGTTCCCAACGGTCGCATAGTACGTCAGTGGTGCCGGTTGAAGTCAATAGAATTACTTTTATGTACTTTAAGTTTGAGCACATGGTTAAACCCTGCTTTTTTTCTTTTTTTTCTCTGTTCTTCTTTATTGAGGTCGCTTTGACTGTTTTGTGCTTTCAATCTCCATTTTTTACTGAGGACATTGCAGGCTGAGCAGGAATTCCACATTTTCAAGTAGCATATTGAAAAGTGATTTCCTGCTTAAAAGTTTTTTTCTTTATTAAGTACTTTCTGGAATACAGCTTAGTTCGTTCTGATACAGAATGACTGAGACTAAAAGGTAGTTCTGTTTCCAGCAGCCACTGGCAGAGGCCTGACAAGGCTTGTGCAAGCAGTGCCATCACAACCACAAACATCAGAACTGTGGCAAACTCCCTGCTAGCTGGGACAGGGGTGCCAGTGTGGCATTCCACTCCCCACTCCATTGAGTCAGCTCCAAGGTGTGATACTTCTCTTTTCTTCCTCTCTGAGCCAGGAATAGTTGCAGGAGCAGAAGACAGTTTCAGTCCAGATCAGCTGCTGGGTTTTTTACCTTGTGTTTTTATCTCTTCCATATGATGCTGATCCCAGAGAGGAGCCCGAGCTGAACATCCCTGTCTTCTTTTTCTGGGTCTTCTGCTGCACATAGAAATTCAGGTCACTTGGGTTCTTTTGGAAACTCTGAAAAGCTCCTTCCCCTTTGCAAACGTAGATTTCAATCATAGAATATGGCTGGTGTGAACAGTAACCTTCACCATATTGCAGCATTCAGCTACAACACGGTAGCCATTGTAGTAATTAAACATGCACCAGTCTCACATAGTATACATAATCACACTTGATACTTCTGAACTGTAATTAAGTTTTGGGACTTCTGAAAAGTTTGGGAACGTGCTCCATTCATTTACATTATAAGACCAAACTGTGTTAGCATACTACTGCGTTGGAACAAAGTTTTCCAAAATAGTTGACTTAAAATAGGTCTGACTTCAAAGGATTTACAAACTTCTCTTCCAAAAGTGTTTGTGATGCTCTAACAAATCAAATAAAGACAAGTGTATATATAAATACTAGAAAATGAGTCCCTTAATCATATGTCTATATTAGATTATGTGAATAATTATCTCAAATTAAGTGTTTAATGTTTTATTTCTTTGCTATCAAAACCGACCTTTTCTAGATACAAGTATAACCTTAGTGGATAAAAGATGTTAAGCTGAAATGCTCATGAAATAATACCCATAGTAAATCATATAAACAAACAGATCGACAGTACAGAAACATTCTTTTTCTCTTTGTTTGAATAGTTTAGTTATAACATTATTTGATGGACCAAAATGTATTTCCCTGACAAAATGGATTAAAATCATAAAGCTGTGGGAAACACAAGTATATTGCCTTTCATCTTTCCGTCCTATCACCCAGTTGGACAAATGGGGCTTGTAGTTACTTGCCGCCTCTTTAGCTCATTTGCCCAAGGCAACAAACCGGAGAAAGTACAGGTAGCAGTTTATCAAATGCTTGTAGTCAGGTAACTCCCCCTCTACGTGTCACTAGGCATCATTTTATGAACAGAACCTTGACCCAGGTGTGCTAGTAGCTTGAAAGTTCAGAAGGTAGGATGCAACTGTCAAATAAAAGATGGATGATGTGCATTTTATGTTTTAAATGCATATTAGCGTATCTGAGAGTGAATGTGCTAATAAAAGGTGACGTTTTATCAAGGATATTGTGGAAGCCTTGTGGAAAGAACTCGGAGCAGTTTTACCATGTGATGTGAATGGACAGGAGGAGAGACTTCATGGTTAATGTACAGGGGCTGTAAGTTTGCATTCCAAATTTCCTGCGGTGGAAGCGTGCATCAGCATAGGATGGAATCAAAATCAACAAGACCATGCATAACACGCAGTTTGCTACACAAGCAAGCTTTCATAAGTAAGAATAATGATGGTTGAAATACATTTTTATTAGATATAAATAATTTATAAACCCATGTCAGATTTTTATATTGCTCTGTTATTGGTATAATAAATCAATTTTGTTTAATAGCTACTGAAATTATACATTTAAAAATGTACTTTCACACACACGAGGAAGGAATTTTCTCTTAACATGTGAAACTGTCCATAACGTTCTGTTGCTTTTTTTTTTGTAAGGTAGAAATTGAGGAAATCTTAATCTCAATTTAAATTTGCATTTAAAATGTTTATTAATTAATTAAAATGATATTTATATATGAAAATTCAAAAATATTTAAGATTTTTTAAAGACATCTTAATTTCATGTTTACCTTTTTCACTGTATTCAATGAAAAGTTGAATAAACAGTGTAAATATGGATGAAATAAAGGACTGCTTTCCATTGTACACAATGAAAAGGACTGCTTACTGTCATTTTCATTTATTTTAATTTCATTTGTTTTGTTTCTTGCCCCAGCATTTAACTTTGTAGCAGTACAAGAAGCTCTTGAAATGAATTCATAACCAAGACAGTTTCCACTTTTAAAAAAAAAAAAAAAGGGAGAAGAAAAACTCAAATATTGTGTGTTAGATGAGATTTAAAAAAAATCTTTGAGGTAAAAAGATTTAAAAATTAGTTTATCTATGGATTCTGTTTGCAGTTTGTGTCCTATTTTGTTGGTTTAGATTTNCATTGTACACAATGAAAAGGACTGCTTACTGTCATTTTCATTTATTTTAATTTCATTTGTTTTGTTTCTTGCCCCAGCATTTAACTTTGTAGCAGTACAAGAAGCTCTTGAAATGAATTCATAACCAAGACAGTTTCCANGACCCCAAAAAAACCCAAACTAACCAAAGAAACAAACATACTTTTTTTTTTAATAGCATTTACTGCAAATAGAGTTTTATTATCTGTATAAACATGCTTTTTGCAGTGAAGTGTAAGTACGTAAGAATTTACTCCAGGTAACTCATGTTACATGACTTTTGAAATGAACGCACCTACTTTACAGGTTATGTGTAGTTCACAGGCATATTTTAAACTGTTTTATGGGGCAGCAGCTTCTGCCAGTTGCTTCCATGATGAAGAAAGTATAAGTTTTCTTCTTGTTAAACATTGAGGCTTTTCTCACAAAACTGCCCAGTTTTGCTGCCCTCAGTTCAACGCCCACAGATGCAGGCCCTGGCCCTGCGTTGTGTTGTGTTCATGAAGGTGACATCAGTTTGCCATGTCGAAGCGCCCTTCCCTCTTTTGCACAGAATTTTTCAGATGTCTTTAGGACTATCAAGATCTGGAACAGCTGACTTCCATTCCCGTCCTCTCCATTTCTCCAGCAAATGATATTTTTATCCTTCCTTTAAGATCTGTGTCTCAGACCAACCCTCTCCTTCCCTCTCTCCTGGTGTGCCATGTATCCCACACCACAGCTGACCTCCATGGAGCCACTGCTCATCCAGGGGTCACAACCTGCCTCCTCCAGGGACCTAAATCTGCTCAGCTTTACTCCGCCATGGACTCAGTGTGGGATCTGCTGTGACTCTGCCTTTATTTCGGTCAAGACGGTTGATGGTGATCATAATGCTGTGGGTAGGTGCCTTAATGCTAGTTTGGTTGGATGATCCAGCTGTTTGAGTTGAAGCTCTAGCTCTCCTTTGGTACATTTATTCACTTATATAGTGTTGTATTCACTCTTGTATTAATTTACATTTCCTATTGTATCTCTAACAGGAACTCTCTAACCAATTATTACTTTATCCATATGTTAAATGTTCATTTTACAGCTATTAGAAGCCTATATTCCGCCCAGGCTATTTTTGGACATTTCCTAATTTTCCTGTCTTTCTCTAGAATGTCACCTGTGTGTTCACTAGGCCTTGGATAGAGTAAATACACACAGATTGTTAGACAAATACCAATTTCCTATCAGTCTCATTTTCATGCTCATTGTTTCAACAGAACATTTTTAAGCCTTCTGAGCATTGCTTTAGCCTACCATGTATACAGCTGCTCACTACAGTTTTTGCAGAAAAATAATCTCCTATTTTGCAGCCTGATTGGTTTTCATCCAAGTACTGAAATGCTGCTTTTTAGATACATTTTCCCATCGTGTTTGATACTTCCGATCACACCTCTCAATCTCTTCTCTCAAAGATCACTGTCTTTGACTTCCATGCTTCCATCCTAGTGCTTCTGCTCTTACTTTTCTGGCCATTGTGCTGGTGTTTTTTTTGTAGACTTGTCCTCCGTTCTTCTCCATTAGCATCTTCTGGGATTTCTGTTCATGCTCACTCAACATCTTTGCTGTAAATCTAGCGTCATCCTGGAACAATCTCATCCATTTACATGGACAGTTAAGTGTCTGCCCAGAGGCACAAGTTAATTACTCTATTGTGTGTTATACAAATTAGTATTGTGCCTAAGCATCAATCCACTTTTAGGAGCCTATCTGTTGGGAGACATTCCTTGCTTGGTAACGATGGGCAAACTTTCCACTTCAGGCTAGATCTGTGATCAGCGATGTTATGAAAAAAGAAAATAAAATGTATTTATATTTAATGTTATGCCCCTGTGCCTGCTAGTCTGTTGCAGGAAGAAAAAGACATAGTCTACGTTTTGCTCCCTGCTTTCCTTAAGAGTTCATTGAAGCGTGTTCGTGTCGTAAATGAGTGGAATGTACCTCACTGAAAAGAGAGAAGCAGCAATATGTTTTATTGAGGTAAAATAATGATTTGACAGAGTTCAATGAATTCGATGGAATGTAGCAAAGTTTAACAAGGGCTTGCCAAGGTTCAATAAGTTTGATGGCAAGGTTCACCTTATTAGTTACTGCATGGAAGAAACATACAAAGGAAAATTGAGTTAGAATCAAGTTAGAATGATTCACACAGAGACCGGAGACGCAAAGGGTAAGGAAGACCCTCCTGTTGAGTCAGGAGGTTCAGAGTGGATCTCCTTGCTTTCTAAACTCCTTATGGAGCCTAGGCGCAGCTAGATCCATTCTTAGTCTCAGACTTGGACAACAGTTTATGTCTAATGGAATTATCTATACAAAGTTTATAGTAATTACATACTGAATAGCTACATGGATTAGTAATGTTTCATTAATACTAATTCAGCATGCTATCAGTCACTTACCAAAGATCTGCCGTTGGTAAAAGGTCTCTCTGCCTTGAGGAGCAACCTTGAGAGGCATCCCAGCTCCAGGGGAGATCACTGCCATGCAGCCACACTGCCTCACAGGGAGAGCTCAGAGAAGGCTCACTTAGGCTGTCATATTTATGAAATAAAGCAGTTGGCTTGCAGTCAAATTACATGCGATGGGAAAGGTATGCATGAGACTCCTTGTACCGTAACTTTCTTTGTTCCTTGATAAATGAGCCTTGGAAAAGCCACACGCTATTCATGTGTTTATCATATGATCAGTGTTCCAAGCTCATATGCATCGGTGCTCACTGTGTCACTCTGCTCCTTTGTGGGTTTTCAGAGAACAGATTGAAACTAGAGGAGTTCTTGGCCCGGCTATGGCTCAGGCCTTTGCTTCCTTTGGAGCCTGTACCAAACTACCGCTAGTTTGGTTAAGGGGTCGAGTGCATCCTTCAAGGTTAGTCTGCTGCCAGCATCCAGGGAGCAGGATTGTTATTCTCATCGTGTGGATGTTTTCTTTCCTCCACTGACTGAGAGCCACAAACTTGTCAGAGAGAAAGTCTGATATATTTGTACCTTTGTCCCTTTAAAATTCATTCATGGCAAGTGTTACATGTAGTCAACCAGGGAAAAACATCTTTCTTTACAAAGAAATTAGGTGTGTTCCCCAAACAGCATTTCTAACAGCTGATTTCCCATATATTATTCTAGCTCTGGCTGTGGGAATTGCGTGCTTGCAGACAGCTGTGGAATGATTATTCATGTTTCATATCTACAAAGCTGAACGTTTTGTTCCTATTCAGGAACAGCGTGGAAGACCTAGCCCAAGTTAGCTGGGAAATGACTTATGATTTTACTTGACCTGGAGGATCAGCGATCTTTGGAAAGGTTTAAGGCGTCCAGAATCAACAAGTGTAAGAAGCGAAGGACAGGTCATGCTCATATTGAAGTCAGTGACATAATTTCTTACTGCTTCAGTGGAATCAATTGTACCACCAGCAACTGAGGGAAAAAAGCCAAAGTAAAACGCAGTAATAATTTTCTTGGAACATTTGAACATTTCTGTTTTTAAGTTAAAGAAAGTTTTACTCTCATCTTTTATCTGGTCTTCCATTTGGCGCTGGTGTAAACATCAGGCTTCATTTTTTTTGTTCCTTTTATATATGTACATACTTTCTTTACCTATTTTCCAAAATTATAGCTATCGTAATGGCTTTTACAAATGAAAATGAAGAATGTGTACAGATGCCCTTTAGAGGAAGAGAGTGAAGTTTTCTCTCTCTCCCCTTCTGGTCCAATAAACATTGATTTATAAAATGTGGAACAGATCCCACAGGACACTAGAATATTCAGTAGCTTGGTAAATATGCAGTGATGTAGGATATGGGTTCAAANCAAAAGAGAGAAGCAGCAATATGTTTTATTGAGGTAAAATAATGATTTGACAGAGTTCAATGAATTCGATGGAATGTAGCAAAGTTTAACAAGGGCTTGCCAAGGTTCAATAAGTTTGATGGCAAGGTTCACCTTATTAGTTACTGCATGGAAGAAACATACAAAGGAAAATTGAGTTAGAATCAAGTTAGAATGATTCACACAGAGACCGGAGACGCAAAGGGTAAGGAAGACCCTCCTGTTGAGTCAGGAGGTTCAGAGTGGATCTCCTTGCTTTCTAAACTCCTTATGGAGCCTAGGCGCAGCTAGATCCATTCTTAGTCTCAGACTTGGACAACAGTTTATGTCTAATGGAATTATCTATACAAAGTTTATAGTAATTACATACTGAATAGCTACATGGATTAGTAATGTTTCATTAATACTAATTCAGCATGCTATCAGTCACTTACCAAAGATCTGCCGTTGGTAAAAGGTCTCTCTGCCTTGAGGAGCAACCTTGAGAGGCATCCCAGCTCCAGGGGAGATCACTGCCATGCAGCCACACTGCCTCACAGGGAGAGCTCAGAGAAGGCTCACTTAGGCTGTCATATTTATGAAATAAAGCAGTTGGCTTGTAGTCAAATTACATGCGATGGGAAAGGTATGCATGAGACTCCTTGTACCGTAACTTTCTTTGTTCCTTGATAAATGAGCCTTGGAAAAGCCAC
>VYZW01039265.1:36208-50862 GCA_013401315.1 Balaeniceps rex | reverse complement strand
AGGAGTAACAGCAAGTATCTTAGTTCATTACCAATGCAATAATTGCCACAATGCTTAATTCTGAGCAGTAATGTCTTGAAAAGGTAACAAAAGAGTTTAAGCACTTCTCTGGAAAGAAAAAATAATATTGTATTCTGTATTTAAAAAAAAATGGTCTAATATTTGAATCTGACTTCTGTACTGGAAGGCATTGTAGAATCAGGGATGAACTGATTTATTAGCATGGATTTATACAGAGGAGATGATGCTTAACAAATTTGATTAACTTCTTTTGAGGAGATGACAGTGAGAGCTGAGAGGGGTGAAGCAGTAGACTTAATCTGCCTGGACTTCAGGAAGGCTTTTGATGTAATACTGCATAAAAGACTAGTATATAAGGTTAGTAAATATGCTGTTGATGGTGAATTCTAAATAAAAAAATAACTAATAGAAATTCAATTCTGTAGGATGAAATGTCATACCAAATGTTGAATCCAGTTCTGTTCGTAGTTTTCATCAATTACTTGCACTGTAGAATTGCAAACGGTAATACCCAGCTTGTGTAGCTCCTGTATTTTTTTTTGTTTCTGGTCTGATATNCTAATAATTGTTTTATCTGAATTATCTCTTTAGTGATCCCTTTAAAGTACCTGGTTCAAAGATGAGATCCACAAAACTGAAAGATTTGTAAACCCTAGTAACATAGACAAGCAAATTGCAGGTGTTACTAACGGCAAAAAATACCGTAATATTTAATTTAAGAATCCAGAGTCTACTGAAATGAGGCTTGCTACTTAAGGATTTTCTGTAATATTATAGATATTTTAAAAGATCTGAAATAAATTGTCTGTACAGCAAGATATCTGTGCTTGAAAACAATTATTAGAAAAGGTGTTAAAGAATATTGGGACTCTCTTGGAACAGGAAGCCATGAATATGGGAGCAGTAAGAGCCAAAGGAATGAGTCTGTTGCCTATACAAGTCAGTGGCAGAAAGCTGGAGAGTTTTGAATGTTTTTGGTCACATGCTCAAACAAAAACATTGACTAATAAGAAGATACAGAAGTAAATATTAAGACAACCTTTTCTATAGCTGTGAAGAGTAGGAAAAAAAGAATTACATCAGGCACGTGGTTCCCAGCTTTTCATAATCTTGCAGATTTTTTTCCTCATGTTGGTACAACACTGTTCATCTTTAGTTCTCTAGGGGAGAGAAGTCGGGTTTTTTTTTTTTTAATTGATGTCATTCACAGTGTCTCTACTGGCATGCCTGAGCAAGAAAGAGATCCCTACAGTTTTATTGATGGCAATTCTAGCATCATTTCCCAAAGGGAAAGTAGGGCAGAGATGTCAATGAACTGCTGTCATATAGGAGGACTTGGTGACTTTGTTCATCTCTCTCAGGTACTATGTGTTATGTCAATGACTAGTGCCGAACATCCCCCCGGCCTGGCTGGCAGCTAGGCATCCTGAGCTGAGATCCTGGTGTGTGGTCTCTAGTCAAACAAAACAGACTGGCACACCTCCAGCCTCCTCAGTAGACTTTCCAGCAAAACAAACAACAAGCAGAAATTTTTCAGCACTTCTGTTGGGGACACTTGATTATTGTGACTTGACTGCATGTGTCCAATTAATTCAGCTATAGGCCCAAGTAACAAAATGGTCTAGGTTTTGTGTGTTGTGCTTGAAGCTTTTGTGAATATGACAAATCAAGGACTTGATTAATGAGAAAATGATTCACAGGCTACTGTTTTATGTCCAGCTAGTGGAAGAAAAACTTACACTTATAGCACTTAGCACTAAACTTACAGCATTTAGCACTAAACCACTTAAGTGATATACAGGAATATTAATTACTACTTGGCTTGCAGCCAGCAACTCTTCAGTGCCGTAGGATTGCTTATAAAAAATGTTCTGTCTACTGACAGTTATATTGTAGGCATACGAAGTTAGCTATTGTCAGAGAGATACCTGGTCCAGTTGTTTAGTGAACTGTATTGCAGCTTATCTGTGCTGTGTGTATATGAAGGTTTGGTATTGGATTTAGTAAAAGGGTCTTAGATTTCAGAATTTACTTCCCTGATTTACCAGAGTTCAAAATTTATATCCATGCTGCACAATTAGTCTCCCTTCATCCTGTGAATAATGTATTGCTTATAAAAAACTTAAAAGAGTACGATTGCACAGTACTGATCATTCAAAAGGAAAATGTATTTATGAAAGCTTAAAAAAGTTCTTGTCCACAAAATAGGATCTTTAGGTTGAGCTGGTAGAGTAAGTCAGAAAGTGGAGAGAAGAATAGAAGGGATGAAAAGCAGGGTGGCCTTAACACAGTTGCCGGACTTCAGAGATCAGAAAAGGCAGCAAAAACCAAGGCTATCTTATGCAAGGGGAAGTCAGAACTGGGGGAAAAGTTGTACAGATGTGCTCCCATTTAACAATATACAGGAAGCCAGCTGAAGGCTGGTTGTGCCCTATTCCTCCAAAAAGCAAATAGCAGAATGGAAAAAATTCTGTTTATGTTGATCTTCAGAGCAGTAGGAAGGGGTGCTGATGTTTTATTTTTAAGTAAATAATTTTTCTACTTGGAAAGCAAAATATAATTTATTGGAAGTTATTTAAATAACTTAGGAATAGCTGAAAATGAAAGCCCTCAAGAGACCTTTCGTTGTCCATAGTATTTAAATAGTATAGGAATAGCCCAGTCAAAGCCCTTTCATGGAGTTCCACGTCTCCAAGACTTCCAAAGGTTACAGTGTCCTTAAGTGCACTGGGCTTCTTCAGCTTATTTTTGGTGTCTGGAGATGTGGTTTGAGTTTCGTGGTGCACTTGAGTAGTCCGTGTTTAGAAACTCCTGTAAGTAGGAAAAGCTTCCAACTTATAGCTTTCACCCTAAAAAAGGAATTAATGATACCCGCACATTAATATATATTTTTTTTATGATCAAGTACAGTTAGTAGATATTGGAAAGAGGAGTCTCACCCTTTGTTTTCATTCTCAACACCATTATTTTTAAAACCAAAGATAGGCAATGATTTCATGTGTTTCTTTTTTCATTAAAATAATTCATTTATGTATGAGATGCACATTGCATCAAAAAAATAGTTAACATGTGGGTCTGTAGTGTTTAATATAGTTGTTTTCATAGTGCTTAGCTTGGAGTTAAGGAGCTTTTCTTGAGGCCGTTTGTCTGGCCAGACCATGTTGTAGTCTGTGTTCTGATGTGGTTCATCAATAAAACAGCATTTATAGATAGACATTTTGTTCCCAACTCCTAGGAGGAAGCCCTGAGGCGACAACGAGAGCAGGAAATTGCACTAAGGAGGCAGCGGGAGGAAGAGGAGCGGCAACAACAGGAGGAAGCACTGAGAAGATTGGAAGAGAGAAGAAGAGAAGAGGAGGAAAGACGTCAGCGAGAGGAGTTAATTCGTAAACAGGTGAAAAATGACAAAAGGGACCTATTATACTTAATTATGGAGGCTGCCAGGATGAACAAGGTTTGAAACTTGCATCCATGCCTGAGAGACCATCGGTGTTGGTGGAGGAAAGCAAAGCTTATCGACAGTATCAAGTGAATGAAAAACAGGTTATTTACCTGTATCCTGATTTCAGACAAAATAATCAGAATCTGATCTGCCCTTTGGAAGAGACAGTTGCGTTGAATGAGTATTTTCCTTCATGTTTGAGCCTCAAGAATGGCTTTACAGCATGTATTTGTACTCCTTCCTTCAAAAGAAAGGCAGGGTACAGTACTAGAATAATAACTTGGTTTGAATTGTCACTTTCTGAGCCTTTACTATAGAATTGTTATCTTTAATGTCATCTGTGATGATCAGTTTTGCCAGTCTTTCTGTACTATGCCAAGACCATACTCACTATCAAAGTTTCAGCTTTTTTCTTCCCTTTTCTTGTCTTACTATTAACATTTTTTTTTTTATCCCTTGGGGTCAGCTTTAGAAGTCCATATTGGGGAACTTGAGCTTCCAGCCCCCTAATTGATACTGTCACAGTCCCTAAATCAAACTAATCTTGAAACATGATTGGCTTCACATTAACTTCCAGGTCCATTTCAGAATTGCCAGTTATTATTTAAATTTCTTTTTCAGGGCCCTCCCTTATAAGACATTCATCACCATTTCTGTCCCACCACACAGTCATCTCCTCTTTTCCTTTGCAACTCTAGTGTTCAGTAACAACATCACCATCTTTGTCATCTGTTTTTTTCTTTCATGTCAACACCTCTTCTCCCTTTATTCCTGTCAGGTTTTATTCCACTGAAAGTATAGCAGTGCTTGACTGTAGGTAGTTTAAGCAGATAGAAGCTCAGACTTGAAAGATGCATAACTCCTAGAAAGAAAGTGGTGTGAAATTAGCTAGTCTGAACTAGGGACATGTCATTCTCTTCCAAGTCCATTGGTGGAGCAGTGGGGAACTTATAATTTGAGAGGATATAAACTATATTATTGGGCTTTCTTGTCTGAGAAATGTAAAGGTAAATGAACAAACTAAACCGCATACAGATATAAAGGCCTCTCTCTGTTCTGTCAGGTTCTCAATACTACAGAGTAGAAGTAATTTAGATTTTCTAAGTCTACTTAGACTTTACTCTTCTTTATGTCCTGGGAAGGAAGAGGAGGCTGCCAAGTGGGCACGTGAAGAGGAGGAAACTCAACGGCGACTTGAAGAAAGTCGGCTACGCATGGAAGAAGAGGCAGCCAGACAGCGGCTCGAAGAAGAAGAACGAAAGCGCAAGGAGCTGGAACTCCAGCGCCAGAAAGAAATAATGAGACAGAGGCAGCAGCAGCAGGAGGCTTTACGACGGCTGCAACAACAGCAGCAACAGCAGCAACTTGCACAAATGAAGGTAGTGTGTTTCTACAGTTTAACTTCCTCCTTCAGTTCAGTGTAGTAAGTAAAACCACAGCTGGATTCAGAGTTGTCTAGACTAGCTGGAACAGAGCAGTGAGGGATGAACTATCTGGAGAGGGAAGAGGGTGAATAGTTGATTTTGGAAGTGATGGGAGAAACAAGAGGGAGGTAAGTTGCAAAACACAAAAGAAAAAGGTTTGATCGATAGAAACATACTGGAAAGGGATTCACAGATGAGTATAGATGTTTATTCTGCTGCAATGAGAAAGGGCCAGTGTAAAGTTTCTAAAGCTTGGAGTTCCTAAAGTTTTTGAAATAAAAATTGATTGCTCTTTTTCAGGCAGTTATGTGTTACCCTATTCTTGATACGCTGTGTCTTTTGACACTGATACATCAGAAGGCAATTTGAAGAAACATACAGTTTATACTTTGAGTGTACTTTTTAATACTTAATTATACCATTTTTATACTTTCCAGTGTTTTGTTAAAGTTTAAAGGTGGCCTTCCTTTTCCCCTGTGCGTGGGCTTATACTCTTATACTGATTTTTCATGATTATACTTCACTAGTATTCTCTAAAACATTTTGTAATTCCTAATGATGTGGGTTTTCGGCCTAGCTCCCTTCATCTTCAACATGGGGTCAGCAATCAAATTCAGGAGCTTGCCAATCCCAGACCACACTGTCATTAGCAGAAATCCAAAAGTTAGAAGAAGAACGAGAACGGCAGCTTCGAGAAGAGGTAAATACACTAAGAGAGTGTAACTTGTTAGAGTGGACTCAACTATGTGACTGCTTAACTGTCAATTAAGTGATTAGAAGGAATAGTGAGGATGAGGAATGTTTTCTTGAAATAGCATAACTCAGGTAAAATCCTATCTTTCAGGCATAGGTTCAGTAAGTACTTGTTTGGAGAGTTTTCATAGCTTCTAAATATAAATATCTGAGAGGAGGGGAAACTGTACCCTTTTCTTTTACCCCTAGGAGTATAATATGTTCGCAAAACAATATAAAATTATTTTACATCTATACTGTAATTTGTTTGTAGATATGCACAAGACCAGGGCATTTTAAGGGGCGGGGAGGGGGGCAAGTGGTGGTAGGAGAGGAAGTATTCCTCCAAGACCCCAAGTGCTTAGCTGGCTGCAATCATGATTAGCTAGATTTATTCTGTGCTAGGCTAATGAGTAATTTGTATTTACTAGTTAGTTAGTGTCTCCCTTTTTGGAGGAACTGTAAGGGCTCAAAAAATAATAGGTCAGCCAGACTCCTCCAGAAGAGAGTGAAATCAGTTTAAAACCAGTTTCCCAGCTAGACTTTTGAATAGATCATCTGCAAGTACAGACATGCACTTTTGTCTTGCATGCAACAGCAAAGGCGTCAGCAGCGTGAACTAATGAAGGCCCTCCAGCAGCAGCAGCAGCAACAGCAGCAAAAATTGTCAGGCTGGGGTAATGTCACCAAACCAACAGGCACCACCAAGTCCCTGCTGGAGATACAGCAGGAAGAGGCAAGGCAGATGCAGAAACAGCAGCAACAGCAGCACCAGCAGCCAAACAGAGTGAGAAATACTACGGTACGTATGGTATTTATCTAATCAGTATGTAGAGGGAAACAGTACATGACAGTTCTCCATGTCTGTTTGTTACTGTTCTGCCAGGTCTGGTGCTAATAACCAGGATCTCTTTGTTATGTTTCAACAGCACTCTAACCTGCACACCAGCATTGGGAATTCAGTGTGGGGCTCCCTAAACACTAATCCCAGCAACCAGTGGGCATCTGACCTAGTCAGTAGCATCTGGAGTAATGCTGATACCAAAAACTCAAACATGGGTTTCTGGGATGATGCAGTGAAGGAAGTGGGACCTCGTAACTCGACCAATAAAAACAAAAGCAATGCCAGCCTCAGGTAGGAATTGGGGAAGGAGCTTTTGCAAAGAAAGGCTACCACTCCTGAGATGATCACTTAGCAGTTATAACATCTTCATGTGTTTTCTTTTTTTCTGTGTCACTCAGGATCTGTTTTGACAACAAAAATAGCTAATAGGTGACCATTCACAATTTATTTTGTCATCTATTTGGAAAACTAGTTCATTCTTAAACAGTATGGCATCTTGTAAACTAGTGAGTCTTATAACACCATACTGTATACTGTACTGTTGATAAGTGTGGTAATTTATAATTTATTATATGTATTGTCTTTCTCAGTAAATCTGTAGGTATTACAAGTAGACAAAACAAGAAGGTGGAAGAGGAGGAGAAACTGTTGAAATTGTTCCAGGGGGTTAATAAAGCCCAGGATGGATTCACTCAGTGGTGTGAACAGATGCTTCATGCACTCAACACAGCCAACAACTTAGATGGTAAGAGGTGGGGAGGAATGTAAATGATCCACTGTGAGAAACAATATCCAGTTGGTTTCCTGACCAGATAGTTCCAAGGGAAAGTAATGACATCAAAGTAATGTTTTTAATGCAGTCAGCAAAATAGCATCATTAAATAGTGGTCCGAAGAACTGGCTGCATCATCTTCTCCATGGCAAATTGGTGGGGATTGGAAACAGTTTTAAAGTCTGCCACCCAGAGCTCTGCTGAGGACTTTTGGTGGTCATGGAAGTATTATCAGGCAGAATGATGAGGATCCAGTTCACTTTTAAGTGCAGGCCAAATTATCATATGCCCCTGTGCAAAGCATTTTTTGGTGTGAAACTCGTTGGGTTTTTTACTAATTCTGCTGGAGGGCACAGAGAGGAGCTCCCAGTCTGAGACCACAAACTGATACCTTCTTGTAGCAGAACACTGCAGGCTTCCTACTGCCTCCAGGGTGCACCTGTGCAAATCCTTGTGCTCCAGCATCTGCATGCTGCAAAGTTGTGGTTCTGTGGGACCCTTGAACCTGAGTGAGGAACCAGCGCTGCCCCAAGAGCCAGGATTACACCTTACGCAACTGAAGGGAAGCCTCAGCTTCCCTCCTCTTAGACCAGAGATACTAGAAGTAACTTGTTGGCCCCATCTGTGATAAACTAACTAGCTGCATCTGGTCTCTGAGGAGAGGCCATGGCTCTGCAGTGCCATTGTGGGTCATGCATCTATAGTGAGCTTCCATGCTTCCAAGTGTACCTTGTGCCACAGGTGGTGGCAGCCTGTTATCCTGGTGTCTTCCTGGCTTGTGATTTGCTTTGCCCTTTCTGTGTTAAAAAATTCAATGCAACAAAGGTATTCTAAAGAAAAAAATATGGTAAAGAAGGCTTGCAAGTGAGCTAGCTGTTGAACTTCAGGTGCTTGCAGGTCAGGACAGCCACTGTGGAGTGTGATCTGTTGTGCTTCAGCCAAAAAGACATTGTACTGATGACAGCTCTGAGGCGAGTATTTTCCATTTCGGCCTGGCATTAAATTTGAGCTTTAAAGCTGGCAGTGGCTAAAGCTGATGGGCTAGCATACCCTTAGGATTGTCAGTTTATTTTTCCTTCTCATCATATTAGCTGGCTTTCTTATCCTTGTCTTGACTGTAGAATAGATGAAGCATTGCATCATAGGGCTTTACTGTAGGGAACTTAAAAGGGCAAGCTGTTTGCCATGGCTACTAGATTAGCAAATATTTGAAACAGAAATCCAAAATTTGTGTTTACTGCATGCACATGTTCATACATCAATATGCATTCCCTCATGGTCTGCCTTCTTCTTGCAGTTCCCACGTTTGTTTCTTTCCTGAAGGAAGTGGAGTCTCCTTATGAGGTCCATGATTACATCAGAGCCTATCTTGGAGATACTCCTGAGGCCAAGGAGTTTGCCAAGCAGTTTCTTGAGCGCCGTGCCAAACAGAAAGCCAGTCAGCAGCGGCAACAGCAGCAGCAACAGGTAGATCTTACTCATTACAGTCCTTAGGAGTGTATGGAGACTATATTTGAGTTTGAAGAGTGTGCATTTCTGCTGGATTGATAGGAGGATGAGCAGGACTTTACAGGTCATGTGAAATGCAGAGAATAAAGCAGATTTCAAATATTTACTGCAGAATCAAGTTTTCTTTATAACTAACAGTTGAGGCCAACTGTAGATCAAATAGTGTCTTAGTATGTTCATCCAGGATATGCTTTAGAAAGATGAGGTAGATGTGTTGGATGGATGCATCAGTGGCTAGTACTGCCACACATGATGTAGAAAAGTGCTTTGGGCTCTCTGAATGTTTTCAATATAAATAAACCAAACTTAATTGCACTTTATAATCTTGTACTTGCTTTGTTTTCTAGGATTCGGTGTGGGGGATGAACCACAGTTCGCTGCATTCGGTCTTTCAGACCAATCAGAGCAACAACCAGCAATCCAATTTTGAGGCTGTGCAGAGTGGGAAGAAAAAGAAGAAACAGAAAATGGTTCGTGCAGATCCCAGCTTGTTAGGTCAGTTTTAATTTTTAGAAATTAATGTTTAATTTGGGAAAAGCCATGTGGAGTGTAGAATTCTTGTTAACCCTAAATGGGAATGTTGAATTTGAGCAGAAAAGGTAGTTGTTGAAGCATCTTTAGAATTTGTTTCAGTATTATTACTTAATGATTTTAAAAATTCTGTATCAGTTTCATGGAAAACTTTTGTCGAACTTTCCCTCGTGAAAGGGTCTCTTCAATACCATGGTTATTACCTGGAAACCTTTAAGTAGTTCAGGGATGTCAGTTAAACTGCCTTTCCTCTTCTGAGTTGACCTATGTCTATTTTACTGAATTAAGGCTAATTCATTCTTTTAAGAAAAGCACATTTTCTGTTTCTTCATGAGGAGCAGCTTCTTGAGGCTTGCCTTTATTCCTTCCTACCTTTTTACATGAGCTAACCACCCTAGTCAGCAAAGATGGCAAAGATCTTGCGGGCGGGGGGGAATCTAGAAGTGGTCATTAGTTTTCAGTTGGAGGCAGTGGAGATGACGACATCATTAGTAGTCTTTTTTTTTTTTTCCTCTTTGTTAATTTTTATGTGAGGATGGTAGTTAACCAGCCCCTGTAGCACTGATAGAAAGGTTTCTTTAAAGTGGCCTTCAAGATACAAGGGCATCATGTAAGTACATGAGTACTGAACATTGTGGGATCACAGAATCACAGAATCTTTTGGTTGGAAAAGACCTTTAAGATCATCAAGTCCAACTGTACCTGTCCACTACTAAACCATGTCCCTAAGTACCTCGTCTACCTGTCTTTTAAATACCTCCAGGGATGGGGACTCCACCACTTCCCTGGGCAGCCTGTTCCAACACTTGACAACCCTCTCCGTGAAGAAGTTTTTCCTAAGATCTAATCTAAACCTCCCCTGGCGCAACTTGAGGCCATTGCCTCTTGTCCTATCACTTGCTACTTGGGAGAAGAGACCAACACCCACCTCGCTACAACCTCCTTTCAGGTAGTTGTAGAGAGCAATAAGGTCTCCCCTCAGCCTCCTCTTCTCCAGGCTAAACAACCCCAGGTCCCTCAGCCACTCCTCATAAGACTTGTTCTCTAGACCCTTCACCAGCTTCGTTGCCCTTCTCTGGACACGCTCCAGCAACTCAATGTCCTTCTTGTACTGAGGGGCCCAAAACTGAACACAGTACTCGAGGTGCGGCCTCACCAGTGCCGAGTACAGGGGAAGGATGACTTCCCTGGTCCTACTGGTCACACTATTTCTGATACAAGCCAGGATGCCGTTGGCCTTCTTGGCCGCCTGGGCACACTGCTGGCTCATATTCAGTCGGCTGTCGACCAACACCCCCAGATCCCTCTCCGCCAAGCAGCTTTCCAGCCACTCATCCCCAAGCCTGTAGCGTTGCATGGGGTTGTTGTGGCCCAAGTGCAGGACCCGGCACTTGGCCTTGTTGAACCTCATACAATTGGTCACAGCCCATTGGTCCAGCCTGTCCAGGTCCCTCTGTAGAGCCTTCCTACCCTCAAGCAGATCAACACTTCCTCCCAGCTTAGTGTCATCTGCAAACTTGCTGAGGGTACACTCGATCCCCTCGTCCAGATCATTGATAAAGATGTTGAACAAAACTGGCCCCAACACTGAGCCCTGGGGAACACCACTCGTGACCGGCCTCCAACTGGATTTAACTCCATTCACCACCACCCTTTGGGCCCGGCCACCCAGCCAGTTTTTAACCCAGCACAGAGTATGCCTGTCCAGGCCATGGGCAGCCAGTTTCTCCAAGAGAATGCTGTGGGAGACGGTGTCAAAGGCTTTACTGAAGTCCAGGTAGACAACACCCACAGCCTTTCCCTCATCCAATAAGTGGGTCACCTTGTCATAGAAGGAGATCAGGTTAGTCAAGCAGGATCTGCCCTTCGTAAACCCATGTTGACTAGGCCTGATCTTCTGATTGTCCTGGACGTGCTGCGTGACGGCACTCAATATGAACCGCTCCATAATCTTCCCCGGTACCGAGGTCAGGCTGACAGGCCTGTAGTTCCCTGGATCCTCCTTCCGTCCCTTCTTGTAGATGGGCATCACATGGGCAAGCCTCCGGTCGTCCGGGACCTCTCCTGTTAACCAGGACTACTGATAAATGATGGAAATGTAATGGAAATGGGATGTAATGCATCGCTGTAGTATTCTTGTAGAATAAATGTGTTCACGTTTGTGCTGTGTGTGATAAAAAAGAAATTAGGGCACCACACTGGGCCAGTATTTATTGTGCTGGTGCTACTTAGCTCATACTCATACAAAGCAGCCTGGTATTAACCACCTGGAAATCACTGGGGTGTTTTGGGGTTTTTTTTGGTTTTGTTAAAGCTCTCACAGAGCCCTGCCTTTGTTTCTTATCTTCCCTTTTTGTTCTCAAAAAAATCAATACTCTTCAATTAAATCAATTATTTCTCCATTGAAGTATACTGAACTCTTCAGTGGAATCCTGACTTATGTGACCCCTAGATGTCAATACAGCGAGTCTGATCTGGGTCTTCAGTTGAATAATTCAAAAACCCACTCATATAATGTGAAAAAGAAATCACTAAATACAATTAAGAAGTTGCAACTGTAAGAGAACTAGCTCATGCAGCTTCTTAAAAATCAGTACACTATTACAAAATAATTCCAAAACCTTTTAGGTAACATACTGCCACGAGGGGGAGCCAGAACAATTTTATTACACCTGCTGAACAGACCACTTTCACAGCTGTTATCTTCAACAGATAAAAGCAGTTTGTTTTCTAGCACAGAGCAAGCCTACACAGCACTCTCAAGACAATGAACTGTCAGGTTTGTGTTTAGTAGCCTTACACAGGAAAACTTCCCTTTTTCTCATGCTCCATATGGGGTTGGTACAACCATAAAAATTGGATTTCAGTAGGAAAGTTGCATATGATACATTGGATTTTTTCCTTGTAGAAAATGTTTTTGCTCTTTCTCACACTTTTGTGTGCATCATGTCCTCAGCACTTATGGTTAAAAGGTTGGGTAGAAGCTTAAGTGTGTCTTGAGCCATCTGCGTAGACCTATATAACTTTGTGCATTTTCATGTTGTATTCCTGAGACAGAAGATTGTAAAAAAAAAAAAAAAAAAAAAAAAAAAAAAAAAAGGCATGGAAATACATGGAATTGCCACTAGGTTTCATGGGTACATGTATTTAGACTTTAAAGTAAGGGGTAGAATTGCTCACACCCCCTGAAGTGTTGAGCATGATTCCACACTTGGATTCCAAGTTCACAAAATGGGTACTTCTGCCTCTTGGACCATGTAAGTACAGTGTTGACAGGCACTTCCAAGTACCAGTTGACTCAGATGTGTTCCTTTCCAAGACGTTGCTGAGCCACGTCACCACTGTGCCTAGATGTGCCTTGTACTAGCGCTGCAGATGACATTTTAAATGAAAGTTGAAACCAGTCTTCTGGTGATCTGTTTTTAAAGACCGAGTGATACTTGCCTAAATATACAATTGATTATCTTTTGTTTTATTAAGGAAAAAACCAAACAGCTTGGGTAGTTATATCTCTAGCCTTACTGAATTTCCCCCTGAGTTTTTATTTGATATGTATTATTTGCTTTATCTTACACATGCTACTGCATGTAACAGTTGTATTGCATCAAATAAAATATACCACAGCCAGATTTTTAACATAAATCTTTTTTGGTTTACAGGGTTTTCAGTGAATGCCTCATCAGAGCGGCTCAATATGGGAGAAATAGAGACTTTGGAAGACTACTGAGCATGTGCAAATCAACTGGCTTTTCCTGCATCTGTTAACCATGGATTCTCCATTTTGGACACAGTACTCTCCACCATGTGTTGTTCTTCGCCTCGCAGTGAATCACAGAATCAATCATCTCAGGCTGCTTCCTCTAGCCCCAGCAAACCCTTTCTGCCCAGGACCACACAGGCATTGTTCCTACCATCAGCCTAGAGTCGAGTGGACTTTGTTCAGAGTCCTGGGAGGGTGGGAGATAGGATTCGTTCACAACAAGGCTGATTTGGGCAGCAAGCTTTCACTGTGCTGTGATTTCTTCTGCTGACATACCTGGAAAAAAAAAAAAAATCAATTGGGATTCTGCAAACCATTGCTTCCCTCTCCTGGTTACTCTTACCACATCCAACATGTGCGGTCATGGAGAGAGGGGGAGAGAGAGAGAGAGAGAGAGAGAGTTTGTGGTTAACAGATGTTGGTCAAAACCAAAATGCCACACAGATACTGACTTCCGTGCTCCATCAGGGCAAGAGGTGCTCTCCCAAGCCAGGAGTTGCATTCATAAGCTAACCTTAGAACTGGCAACAGCAGGAGAGGGGCGGTGGCGGGCGCAGTTTAGCTTGGGTTGGTTTGAAGTTGCACACCCCCTGCCAGCCCTTCTCAGCACATTATTTTTGGAGGGAAAGCTCGAGTCTGTCTTCATTAGGTGGTGATGCTGAAGCTGGTGGAGTTCCCTGTTGGCATACTCCAGCCTTCCTGGACAAGTGGGGTCTTCTACTCTGGGAAAAAAGGGGGGTGGCATCTCTTCTTTCAGGTTGAATTTATCCCTTAAATGCTACCTTCAGAGGGTTAGAACCAGTTTATTTTGAGCTCTTTTCCTGCAAATTTGTCTCGTTTAAGAGACAGTAGGATCTTTACTGTGTGGATCTTTAGTCTTTGGTGAGGGTGAACACTGGCTTTCAGATATATACCCCAGCAGTCTTAGCTAGTTGTCATTTCAAGCAGTGCTTAGGTTAACGAGCAGAGATGCCCTTTTGTCATGAAGAGAGACTGTGGAGGGCAAAACGATGTGCAATGACGGCCCTGCTTATCTTCTACACCTTAAACTACTTCACACGCCTTCACTGGGATCCATAATGTTTAAGTATTTATGGAATCATAACCTTCCTCTTTCACCAAAAGATTAACACCACCTTCCCTTCTCCACCCACCCACGTGCACACACCACAAAAGAAAGAAAACGAAAACTGCCAAATGCACTTAGTTTCAACCCCCTGGTCCCATCTCCCGTTCCCAGAGGGTTATAACGTGCCAAGGGAGATACGCTACAGTTTTGGTGGAGTTGTATAAAGGTGTCTGTCTTTCTGTCATCACTGCCTAAAGAAAACAGTTCGAGTTGCTGAAGAGCAGTTTAGCTTTGGATTTTATTTTGTTTGGTTTATTCATTTTTTGGAGTCACCTTCCCCTCCTCCTCTCTCTTCCCCCTGCCCCCAAACATGTACAGTAACTATACAGAGACTGCTGCAGACTTGTATATAGTTTTTGGATCCAATAGCATGGAGAGACTTGGAACTGTTGCAAATCTGGTCTCCCTGTCTCCTTTGCTTTGTAAATTCATAAAAGGGGGAAGAGGGGTAGTTAAAATGTTTACAAAACTTTAAACTCCCTCTGAACTT
>VYZW01039265.1:0-36126 GCA_013401315.1 Balaeniceps rex | reverse complement strand
TATTATATCTGAGAGAAAACTTTCTGCTTGCTTTTGTCGAAGCTGAGTTTTGAGATAATTCCTGGTGCTAAAACTGACCCAAAACTCGACTCTCATCGGTTTTCATCAAGAAACAACAAGCAAATACACAGGATGTGGAACAACTGCTGCTTTATTTCTTCCCTGGAGAGGAATACTGGTGGGTTTTTTCTACTTGATAATTTTAGAGTTCATATAAACACCAGTAAGTTGAGATTGGAAAATTCTGACAAGACAGCTTTAATTTCCCCCACACTCTGCACCGAAACACGTGCATTCATGCTCATGTTGTTTATGCAGGAGAGATCAAGCCATAGCTGGTTTTCTGTTACTACAAGCACTTGGCCATGGAGCCTTTTTTTGCCAGTTGGTAACCACCCCACCCACTCCAGTTCCCTTCCCTAAATGAGAGGTTTTATTTCCCCCCTCAGCGTAAAGTCCCCCCAGATACCTTGTAGGCTTCCCTTTTTAGAAAAAAAAAAAAAAAATTTTTTTTTTTTTTTTCCTACTTGCTGCTTGTTTTTGTGTGGAAAATCCCAGTAAAAGTTGATGATAAATGTCCTTCTACCATTCACATGATCACAAAGAATATGAAGTCAGTAAAGAACTAACTTCTACAGTAGCTTTGCATTAGGTTTAGCTGATATTCTAGAGAGAACAGTACATGTTTAGGCTGATAACTTGACTTTGTTTTAATATCTTAATTTTTTTTTTAGTGTATAAGGTGTCTAGTTCATAAGTACTTTCTATCTTTTAATGGTATGATCTAATTTCTACAAGCTAATTTTGGACTACTCTATACTGTGTAACAAATAAGTACAAGCCTCTTAATTACCAGCTCAGCTGGGGAGCAGGAAAGGAACAATTTGCCAATTGCTAAATGAAAATGCAGAAATGCAAGCAGGGAAAATGTGCAATAACTTGTTGAACACCGAGGACCTTGCTTGGCTTCTGAGAATTTGTAGATAATGGACCAGTGGGGAAGATCTTGCTTTTAATATTTTGGCTTCTGTATTTAGTACAAAGGTAAGATGCTGGCATGTTCAGATTATATGCTCGGTTGACTGCCCTGTCACCTTCTGTGACAAAGAGGGCCTGTTTCTGTAGTGAAGGTCACTTGGATCAGTAGGGATGGGAAAAATAGGAGCTATAGCTTTGTGTCTGCTGGTGGGGATATATATTTATGCACTTCGGCTCCTTTTCAGACAGAACATGAACCTGGAAAGCTAATGGGGCTTTGATCCAAGTTTGACAGATGTTGAATTTGGTGCTACAGGTGTCTGAGGTTTCTTTTGAGCACATTTCAGCAGGTTACTTCCTTACTTCTGATTTTGCTGCAGGGACAGTGCTCAGTTCTCTTTGTTTTTCCTGCTTCCCCTTGCAGCCAGGCACTTACGCAAAGAGCTGCAGCAAGCGGGATGATTTAAAAGGACACCTGAACTGTATCTGGCTGCCTGTCAGAAAGCCAAAAAGCAGAGATCTCTTAGCAGAAAAATCTGAATCTGAAATTTAAGACAAAACTACTTGTGTCATATTTTCAGAGCATAAAGAACTGACATTGGGGGCATTTATGTACTTTATTACATCTTTTTTCTGAACAGAAACCGTGAAGTATTTCATCCTCATATCAACTTAAAATCCTAATGAAATTCTTCTGTCCTCTGACAATAAGCAGGAGTGTTCCACTTTTTATACACTATTGCTATATTGCCCAAATGTGATTTGAAACAAACCTCAGTTTTCCTCTGCTGTGAACTTTTCATGAGCCCACTTGGAGGGGACGGACAGAGTGGTAGAGGGTTGCAGGAGGAGGTGGTGTCTGTGCAGTTCAGATCCGAGGAGGATGCTGGCCTTGCCTGACAAAGGCGACTCCTGGAAGACCTACCAGATTTTAACAGGCAGTTCTGCCAGCAGAGACCACACATGGCTCCTAGTCCATGTTTGTAAGTATTACACCCAGAAAACAAGGATGCCACAGAGCCGCTCTGGCTCTGTTTCATAGCATTTTAGCCTCAGAAGATTGAGGCCCTTGTTCTTTCACTGTGCCCACCCTGGAAAGACCACTGCCTCCCTGCACACTGAGGAGAGAGCAAAGCCCTCGCGCAGTCTGCCTGGTTTCGGGGTTAGCTGCCCCAATGGCTCCTGTGTTATTTCCCGCGCCATGGAATGGCCGGCCACAGGGAAGGCATTCCAGGAGCATCCCCATGTCCTCTGGGAAGGGCTTGCCAACAACTGCTTGTGTGTGTGCCGGCCTGGCAGGGTGATGGATGCCTAACGGCTCGGCTGCCTATGGGGTTTTAGGCACAACTTTTAGAGGGTGGAGCTGCCTTCAGGAGGAGGTGTGCTCCAGAAGCCAGAGTGAGTGAGTCTCTGCTGGGCTTTGCACTCTCTCTGTCCACTTGCTGTTGTGAAGGATTTGGTTTTTTACCTGACTGGACAAAGTTTTTATTATACCAGTGAAATTTCCAAGTTGTTTTGTACTTTGAAGAGTTTTAAGAATTTCTGCTGACGCTTTTCCTGAGGAAGCCATGCCCTACCACAGAGTCTTTCTCCTGGTCCTGCTAACGCTGTGTGGCATCCTGGTCCCTGCTGTGCTGACAGGTAAGGAGCTTTGTTTGCATTTAAAGCCCAAAAGCATGGGACATCTTCTACTAACCTGCTCCTCTCTCCTTGTGTACCTCCTCTCCCTCCCCTAAAAATGTCCATAAGTATTTATTGAATTATAATTGATTAATGGAAGCTAGCTTTGGAATCAATGGCTGGTGGTGAGTAAGAATATGTTCTCCATCCTGAGACCATGTTACTCTTGGGGAAAATGGAGAAAATCCTTTGTCATTTCTCCAAAGCTGAACAGCAGTAGCGCCTCCGTGAGTATTACTGACAGTAGATCAGTAGACAGATCAGCCAACAGTAGATGGGGTGCTCTCAGCAGCTGATGGGACAGGTTATCTGTCAGCTTTTAACGGTAGGAAGAAGTTACAGTTGTGAAAAGAAACATTTTTTCCCTGGCTAAAGCATGCATGCCAATTTCTGGTTCCTTCTACGCTTTCTGCTACAGCAGAGCACTTCACAGCAGCTGTAAGTAGAAATATGAAAGTGTCTGTGAAAACGTTTAGCTCGGTCAAAAGCTGAGGTGTATGTCTAAAGTGTTTGAGTTTCTGTCTAGAGCTGGGTATATCGAGGCAGGCGACAGCGCTGGGAAGGTACATGGCTGTGACTCAAGTTCAGCGAGGTGATAGGAAAGGTTAGTGAGACACCTATTCTGTGAGGTGCTGTTTTTTAAGGAGGTGGTTAGTAATTTCAGCCTTATCTGCTTCTGATTTCAGCAGAGCTATGTGGGCTGGGGGGAACCGAGGGCACAGTGAGCCTCAAAGGCTGCGTGGTCTGAGGTGGGTTTTACAAATGAGGGAAAACTGGCTTCCAGACCGACTCCATAGATGGGCTCTTAGTGTAAGGGTGGAAACTCCTATGGGGAACTGCTTCCCTCAAAGCCTCTTTAAGTGCAGGCGAGGCTGTGAAGGGATGGCTCAGGCCAAGATAACAGGCAAGAGCACAGCACTTGTTTTCCTAAATTCTTGTCCTGTCTTCCAAGACCTGGAGCAAGGCTGGATTGCAGTTCCCTCCCAGTTTGTTCTGAGCATCTTGTCTAGCAGGGAGATCCTGGCCAGCCTTCTAGCAGATGAAATTATTTCTTTTTAAAGGAGCTTTCATATGGGTAGGGGAATTTATTGCTGCACCTAGTTGGAACATCTGCAGGTACCAGAACAGAATTACTGTAGCCCACAGATCATCCCCTTGTAGGACACCTTGCTGGGAAACCTTTAAAGTAACTCAGAAATGAGCGCTAGAAAGTGGATGTTTTCCTTCTCAAACCCTGAGCTTTGATTTTTGTATAGTGGAATGTTAATCACTTAAGCACAGTTTCAGTTTGTAGCTTGCTCATGCTCTCAGAAGCAGTGGTGGTGCTCTTCCCCACACCAGGTAAGGTCTTTTCTTAACTGTTACAGTCTGTTTCACTCTGCAAAAACTGATTCACCTCCAGTGAAACTTTGATCTGCTTCCTTCTCTTGAGTTAGGATTTCTTTTACACTGTTTTAAGTTTCCAATATTCGGTGCATATTTGCTCTGTCTCCTGCCTTGCCAGCTTTCCTGTGTACTTGCTCTTGGCTCGGCTTTGCAGCAATGGTTTGTACCAAACTGTCGCTGCCTCCCTGTGTCACTTTGCTCCCATGAAATACCCCAAGTTCATTTGATTCCTTTACTGGGTGAGTTGCACTCGTGCAGTGAGGCCAGTAGCTCTTGAAGATGATGTACTGATGTACATAAGATGTACTGATGAATGCAATATTCGGATCCTGGGGCATAGGAGAGACTCTGTGCTTTCTCTTCTCTGCTACCTCAAAGACAGGCATCAGGGAACCAGCCTGTATGGTAAGCCATCCCAGGAGCAGAATGATTTTCTGCTGCATTAGGAGTGAAGAGATACCTGTCCCCAGTACAGGGGCTTTTAGTGTACAGTGGATTTTTTTTCTGGTTCACCCCATTAGAAAAGGAAATTTCCTGCCTTGTGCAGACAAAGAAGGGAAGGGCACACAGACAGCCCTCTGGTCTCTGTGCACACACATGCAGCCCTGCCTTTCTGTAAACAAGTTTATTTAACATTCATCAGAACCGCAATGCTCCACACTGCTCCACACTCAAGCTCCCGGCACTCGCACATCACAGGCTGCCCTTTGTGCTCCCTATGAAGGCCTCTTTTCATCCCTGCCCTGGCCCTGTGCCTGCTGCAGCTACTTGGGGCTGGACAGCCCATTGCTGGTCTCAGAGTTCACCCAGTCCCTGCCCTCCCATCTCAGCACCTTGTACTTTCCGTAACAAAGCCCTCCATGGTGAGCAGAAGCAGAGTCTTCCTCGGACAGGGCTGCAGGTGATGCTGGCCATGCAGACCCGAGGTCCAGAAGGAGTCTTCCCTTCCTCATTGGATTTAATTTTATCTCAGCGGTGATTCAGAGTTACCTAGTACCAAAACCCTCGGGTAAGTGCTCAGGAGTTCAGCAAGACATGAAGGATCTTGCTGGCAAGTGAGGTTCCCATCTGGGTGTAGCAGTCAGCATTTTTGGGGTGCTGGTGGGTTGTGTACCTTGATCTGGCTTCTTGCCCAGCCAGTCTGGTTTCCTGGATGGTGTGGTCAGGGCTCTGACTGGAGAAAGTGTGAATTTCTCCTCCAAGGTACTGAGCTCTTTCCAATATCCCATTTGTCAGAAATGGGGAAACAACCGAGCCTTTAACCCTCTTTGTCCACATCATCTTGGTGCAACAGGAAACAGAGCCAGTTCAAGGATTTTCTGCACACCCAGATCCTCTCTGCTTCCACTTTCTCCAAACCCAAGTGGCACTTGGGCCTAGAGCACAGGAGGATTGTGAAGAGTTGATTTTTATTTTTTTTCCTATCAGCAAAACCAGTTTCAATTCATAGAATGGATTCAGAGCTCCAAGTGAAGTGGAAGTTAGTAAAAAGCCTTTGTAAGGCCTTGGCTTCTGAATCCTGTATGTATTTGTTATCTAAACACTGATACAGGTTCATGAATTTCCTTGTTTTGAGCTAATGTGGAAATATGTTATACTGCAGTAGCACACCAGAATGCGCATAGGGGGGAAAAAAGCAGCACAGCAGGAGATGATGTGCTAAAGGAAGACGTACAGGAGAAGACCTTGTCCAAGGACATCTTTCTGTAGCAACTTGTGTGTCTTCATTCTCAACAACAGGAGAATGAAAGATGATTGGGAAGTTTTTAAAGTTCAAGTACTAGAATGGTGAGAGGTAGTAAATAGGTTTTGTCAGGCAAATTTCTTAAAAAGATGCAGTTGTTCCAACAGGTCTGTCCAGACTTACAGCAAGTCTTTGTAGACCATTACTCAACCTTGCTCTGCACCAACATTCCTTATAAATTACTGACACTGGTATCAGCTCCTGACTAAGGTTACTGGGTTGGAGGTGGAGAGTGTGCTCCAGAAACCTTTCCCCCTCCTTGTAATGGATGTAATATGAAGACACAAAAACTTGTGGAATAAAAGGAATAAAAGCCCCCAGGTTCTGAAAAGGATGTGAGCAGCGGAGTTGGATGCCATTAAGTTGACCTGTGAAGTGCTGTGACTGAAAAAACTGTGTGCAGTGCTTAGGTTACAGTGGGTGCCCTTGCCTCTTTCCCAGGACCACTGAGCATCTGTGTCCTATTGAGGCACTCATTTCTGTCACTGTAAGCATAAACTTGTCACCCAGTGGAGGAGGAAAGTCTCATTGTCATCTCCTACTGACAGGCTGTGAGGATGATGAGATGCTGAAACCAGCTTGTGCGAGAAAGAGTATTGGTCACTGGTGGTTGATCTCCAGGGATGAAGATGTTAAGTGGCCACATCTGCCTGCTTTGAGGTCTTGCAGAGTCTGCCTCTGGGGAGGTTCTGGTTGTTTGGGGGTATCTTGAAGGATTCTTCAGATTTGATAGGCTTCCTCAAGAGCTATCACCTGTGGAGACCTTTCCAGTCTTTCAGCCTCTGAGCATCTGGGGTATGGGCTACCATGTCACTGTGCTGGCTGGCAGCTCACCCCACCTCCTTCTCACTGAGCATGGAAACAGCGGTTTCGTCAAGTTGCCTTTGGCATCGTCCCTCCTAGATCTCGCTGAAGTCCTGGTGGGTCCCTGCATCATTCAGAAAACTCATGTTGTATTTCTTTATAGTGTAGTAACTCTGATACTTTTTCCCTTTTCCTGACCTCAGTTGTAACTAACCTGTGCTGGAGAGAGGGAGTACATGCGGTGCAGTATGGCTATTTACCTGAAATAAGGCAATTTGTATTGTCAATGTATGGGAAGGAAGAGGTGCCATCCACCACCTGACCTGTTGCAAAACACTGAAATACTTTTAAGTCCATTTTTTCTGGGTTCCATCTTTGCCTTGTAAAACCCTAATAACTAAGATTATTCCATGTCTTTCTCTTAAGTGCTCCCAAGCTGTGTTTTTACCAAGTGGATTTCACTGGTAGTCTGTAGAGCAACAGTTGTCCTCAGTCTGTGCTCTGGTGCTGCAGGAGAGCTTGTTTGTGCCATGGGGTCAAAGTTTCTCTGCCTTCAGAACACCTAGCACTGAGTTACGAAGCCGTGGCAGTGGTGCGGTTGCCCATGTGCATCAGCAGCCTGGTACCCCCTCCGTGTGCCCACCTGCTGAGTCACTCCAGGGCAAGCAAACCAAGCGAGCGCACCAGGTGGGTTTTCCTAGAGATAGCACTGATCCTAAAACTGATGCTAGCACAGCAAATGCACAGCGCTCTTGCCCTGATGTTAAACTTCTGGTCTGGTGATGGATGATGTGTTTTGAGCGTGTTTCTTGGTAGTTCTTTATTTCTACGAAGTTTTTGGGTGAACAGGAAAACCATGTGTTACCTTACCTTTGATATTTGGTTTCCAACCCTCAGTTGCACCCCCTCACTTGAGACCACAATGTGTTTGGGTTTTTTGCGTGAGTGAAAAATGCTGTGCCCTGCCCCAAGGCTGTGGAGGTCCCGTGTAACTTGGCCTTTTCCTGTGAAAGGCAGCCACCGGGTCCGGAGCTGTCACTTGGAGGCATCTGTTCAGGCACACAGACCACGTCATCCTTGTCGCAGTCAGGGCAACAGTAACCATGCAGGTGGGCAGGCCTGGCCATTCTGGTGCTGCTTCTTTTGTAGATCATATTTAGAGTCCTGGTCTCCTGCTCATGCACAGAGAAACTGAGCCCAGGAGGGAGAGGGACTTGCGGTGGTGACACAAAACATCGGCAGTGGAGCAGAGAAGTGAACCTCCTGAATCGGGTCCCATGCCTGTACTTAGAGCCTGTCGGTCAGAGTGTATCCAACAGGCAACTGAAGAGGCCCTTGTGTCTCACTTGGAGACATGTGAAACCTTATTAATAGTGTGTGTGTGTTAGTTTTTGGCACCTAACACAATCTCTGTCCTTCCCCCTCACCTTTCTTGCTTTTACCAGAGGACTGAAATGGGAGTGTGGCATTTAATGCTGCTCTGTTAGAGATCTGCTGCTCTCAACTAGTGGTAGCGTGGCTGACACTCACTGGGCCTGTCAGGGTACTGTGGAGGGAAGCAGGCATGACTTCTCTGGTTGTTAAAAAACCCACGGGATGTGTGGGGATGGTTGGATGGGTGGTAGGGCTTCTCAAACGGGCAGGAATGGAGGCATGTGAGGACACGAGCTGTTAGTTTAGGAAGGAAAATCAAAGGCAAGTCTTGGAAAGAAAAGTGCTGGTTACAAACAGGCACTCTCCCAGGCTGCAACAGTTTGCTCTGGAGAGACCTGCTTGCTGGCAGCTTTCTCTGGGGACAGTGCTTGCGTTTGGTTTTGTGTTCCACCACCCCGTGTGCCTGCTGCGGGCCTCTCAGCATCTGCTCTAACAGCATTGAGGTGCAGGAACCGAAGAGGAGACCCAGCAGTAAGCCTGGGCTCTTGGTGATGTTCAAATGCAGGTATTTCACTTCATGTGTGTGCACAACTCTGCTGCTGCTTCTGAGCTGACAACTCCTGTTAGTGAGGCACTAGATCTGAGTGAAAGGAGTTGTGTTTCCCTTGGTTGAAGCGCCGTTAAGGTAAAACCGCAAGAACTTTGAACAGAAAACGCATGTTTAGCACACTTTGCCCTTTCTGTGAGGGTGAACTGAAAGCATCAGATGAGGGGAATTAACAAAATACATATCTAGAAGCCATCCAGGACTCTATCCAGGTCTTAAAAATCACTGAGATCATAAACAAATTAGACTGTTTCCTCTTTACTTGGCCATCAAAAATAAGCTCTGTGCCCTGCTTAAAGAGAGCTGCAATAAATTTTTCAGGAATTGGATGCACTGGGGCCAGGAGAGACTTTCTGGGGACCTGTGGGTCTGGTTAGAAAAAGAGCCTTTGCACTACAGTTGGAAGGGGTAGCACCCCCTCCTTGTCCCTTTGAGAACAGGGAGTTGAGAAGATCCTGTCCAGGTTCTACAGCCTCCCTGGACGGTGCCTGCATCTGTTACAGATCATCTGAGCTAACGCCTTTCCCCCGGTCAGATGCGAGGGATACACTCGGCTCTTTTGGCTTTGGAGAGAAAAAACATTCTTGGGAAATGCAACAACGACATTCTCCCAGCATGGTGTTCTCTTGCCAGATGGGAACAGCCGCGGTGTTGGTGCTGGCCCTGGTGGTGTTGACACAGTCAGGAAGGTTGTAGCTGGAGTGTAGCTCCTCTGTGTGGAGTTTCTCCACTTGCCAAAACAGCCTGGAACCGGGGCTTCAAAAGCGTCACATACATTTGGTCTGTGCCTAAACCAGCAGCTTCCTAATGCCACTGTTGCTAACTAAATAGCCCCAACTCTGCTCGGTTCCTTTCCCTGTTGGTTTAACTACATTTACCCACTAAATTCTGTATTTCCTCCTGATCTGTCCTCTGGTAGCTAAACCACAGGATTTATAGAAAAGAGGTCCACTGGAAGTTGCACTTTCTGGAAGAGCCTCCGGGTGGGATGTGAGTCTCCAGTTGTGCTGGTTAGTTTTGCAGGACAGGTTGGGAAGGGCCCTGCAAAGGGCTCTGGTGTTTCTGGGGAGCCCTCATGGAGCACAAGCCTCTTGTGTGCTCGTACCGGGGACCCGAGACTCCACTTCTGATGCAGTGACCACAGATGTACCAAGCGTGTGAGGACGTGATATTCGCTGCTACTCCCAGCTTCTCCCCAGGGTGGATCAGCCAGCCAGAGTATGCTGGTGTTGCTGCCTGACTGAACTGGTACAGGCCTCAAACTAGGAGCTTATTTGTCTCTGTCTTTGCTCATTGGGCCAGAGTTAAACCTGGCAGCTGTCTCACTGAAAATCCTGTAGCTTTTATGGCTGTAGAAAGGACTTTCCAAAACTAGTCTAGAACCTGTTGTGTTCCCGAGTCTGCAGGCAGCCTCAAATAGCTCTGGGGACAGTGGGAGCTACTCTTTAATGTGAGCCCTGCGGTAAGTCCTAGCAAGTGGGTTTGTGCAGGCAGCAAAGTTGAGTGTTTCAGTGTTGGCCCTCCTGTTCCTTTTGATGCAGGGCTCCTACAGGAGAACGAAGTGTGGTGGAGCCCATTAGTGTTGATTCTTCAGTGGTCTTCTCCCACAAAGTGCTGGCTGCCCGTGGGAGACAGGGAGGGCTCCAGGTACTTAAAGCTGGGGCTGGCGCTGCCAAGATGTGCTGCCAAGATGTGCCACCTCTCTTGCTGGGGCAGGGGGAGCTGGGATGGTGAGAGACACTGTGCCAGAGCCAGGATGCCTGGGGATACCTCTGTGCCTTGCCCCAGGGAGCCCAGGCAGTTTGCTCCGGCTCCTCTACTGCCCTTTTTCCCAGCCCAGATAACCATCGTGTCGGTTCAGGTGGGCCCTGGCAATGGATGCTGTTAGGGGTTTTTTCCCCATCCCAGCGTGACATTCCCAGCGGTTTCGGCAGGGAGCTGTGGAATGTCTCCTGCTCCCGCCTGGGCCCACCTCAACAAGACAGGCATTGACGGGCAGCACTCGGCTCAGCCACACACAGACAGGGAGGGCTCTCTGGTTTGGTGCTCGACCCCACAGGGGGAAGAAATAACAGGAGGTGAATGGTAACATCAAACAGAGCCCAGCCTGGCTTTCATCTCCCCGGCACAGTGTGGAGGGTGGGGCAGAGGGAAGTCAAGGCTCTGGGGCTCCTATGTGGGGGAGCCGTGTCCTGTGCAGTGCCAGTGCCTCCAGCATCCTACACCACGTAGGCTGGTGGCATAGGACAGAAGGGCCCTGAGATGCTGTGAATTTGGCCAGTGCAGGTAGCCTCTGCCAGTTGCAGGAATGTGACAGCCCCTCCCAGCACAGTCCCATGGGCATCCACAAGCAAACTGGCCGTGGATGTTCATGGAGGGCCTGTTTGTGCATGAGCAGAGGTTGCACGGTTGTGGGGAAACTCCCTGTTGTCCCATGTGTGCTCTGTGTGCACCAAGTTGCCACAAAAGCCTGTGGCAGCATGGTTTCACCCCGGGGCACGAGCATGACCTTTGGCTGCTCGGGGTGTTGATGCTCTGCGGAGGTGGTGCCCTCTCAGAGGAGGGCTCTGCCCCATGGGGTTTCTCAGCCCTTGGGTTGCCCTCCATCCACCCTGGGGCACTCGGCAGGCAGCTGGAGCCCAGGGCCCTGCTGAGCTGTGGCTGTCCTGAGCTGCTGCTGTCACCAGCAGCCTGGCCGGGGCCACCCGTGCCTGCGAGTGACCGTGGGTGCTTGTCTCCCAGCAGAGTATCCGCAGGGCCCAGTCCCCACCCTCTGGAACGAGCCACCCGAGCTGCCCTCTGGAGCTGGCCCCTTTGACGCTGCCACCACCACAGCCCGGCTCTCAGATGCCACCGCCTTCCCCCCGTACACCTCCGAGCTGGAGCCCGAGGACACCACCCACCTGCACCGGCTGGACACTGGGGATGGTATGTGGCTGTGCGGTGGGCTGCCTGCAGGTTGCTCCCAGAGCGGCCCGGCAAGTCTTCACTGTGGAGTTGCTCTTTATGGGCCTGTCGCCTCCCCAGGAGGTGTTTGAGCCACCAGAGGTGGCCTGTCCCTAGCCACACTGCTCTGGCAGGGGGCTGCCAAGGCCTTTTCTCCTGCCTTGGGTCTGACACATCACAGCAGGCACCAGCAAGAAGTGCCTCGAGCCTAGATAGGCTCCAGGGCAAGAGCTCAACAGGGAGCATGAGCACCTTCCCTGGCTCCTGAACTACAGCAAATGCCTGTTGTGATGCGGTTCTGCAACAAGCAAAGCAACTCCCTCGGTGCGGGTGTAAGAGGAAAGCTGAGTGCCAAAAGATGTGCTTTGTGGCAGCTGTCCTTGTCACCAGGAGCTGGCTAAGGGGTGAGTGGCTGGCTCCAATCCCCTGCCCAAGGGCTCGATACCACTGGGGCACAGGACTGCACCTTGGCTGTGTGGAGACATGGGAACAGGGCCCCTCTATGGCCAGTGCAGGGAGCTCTGGGGCAGGAATGTGCCCTGATGGCTGGGGATGTGCTGGGTGCGGG
Organism: Balaeniceps rex; assembly: GCA_013401315.1. Classification (NCBI taxonomy): domain Eukaryota; kingdom Metazoa; phylum Chordata; class Aves; order Pelecaniformes; family Balaenicipitidae; genus Balaeniceps; species Balaeniceps rex. Next base: position 24,039 of record VYZW01039265.1, on the reverse strand, counting down.
GGTGATCCCCGTAGCCCTTCCCATCTGGGACCTGCTGGTTCTGCTGACCTCACGCCACCTTGTTCTCTGTCCCTGCAGGCTCGCTGGGGCCCGGAGCTATTGGTGCCATTGTCATCGCCTCCCTCCTGGGTACGTCTGTGCTTGTGGCCTTGGTTGTCATCACGCTGAGAAAGTTCTCGGCCTCCTGAACTCAATAAAATTTTTTTCTGTTACACAACCAGCCTGTCTCCTGCCCTTGACTGCTCCTGCTCCCTGTCTGCCTGGGGCCCCTTGGGGAGGAATGCTGCCATGGATGCAGCAAAGGGTGCTCCAGCTCCTGCACCGGGCAGCAAAGCTGCCCTCCGAGGCGCTCTTTGCTCTAAGCGTGCAGAGCTCCTGGGTGCACACAGACCTGGCAGGCTTGACCAGAGCAGGCGCTGTCACCCCCGCAGTCAGGATGGACCTGCAGCAGGGAGTGGCTTTGAGCTGGCAGCAGCTCTCTTCGTTACCGCCGCCCAGGCTAGACCGTATTCGGCATCACCTTGCGCAGCTTTCCTTGGGAAGGGTTTGGTATGAACCACCCCCATACTTCCCTGGTCTTGCCTTGCCCCAACCCATGTTCATGTTCAGCCCCACTTCCATCCCCTGTGCATGGGCCAGTTGTGCCCCACCAGTCGCACTGGAGAGGACTGGGGAGGAGGCAAGCAGTCCCTGTGGGGGGAGGAAGAAGATGCACACGTGTTGCTTTGGTGCTGGCTTGTTCAGCTATATTTCATCACACAGAAAAATGAGACAAGAAGTTCTCATCAGTTTGTTGAGGCAGCCCGGGGGGAGGGGCTCCAGCCCGTGCTTGTGGGCCCCAGGCCTGGCCAAGTACAACACTTGAGACCACTGAAACTGACGCGTGCAGGGCTGGGTCTGAGGAAATAACACTGGATGCCACTCAGTGCCTGAAAATGGCACAGCCTGTGCCTAGGGTTTGGAGTCCTAAAAAGTCACACCAGAGCAAGAGGGTCTGGGGTGAGTCCCAGGGCTTGGCGGTGGGATGTGGGGCAGTGCACGGCACCCCTGGGCACCTTTCCCCAGAAAAACGCAGTGAGGAACCAGTGTCCTGGCACTGGGGAACCTGGGCAGCCCCCCCCCCCGCCCCCAGTGAAAGAGCTGTTTCTGATGGGTGAGGAAGCATTCTTCTGCCATTAGAAACATCCCAGGCAGGCGTGTGGGGCTCTAGTGCATGGGCTGGGCTGGCCACTGTGCTGTGAAGCTGGAGGATCTGGGATATGGCAATTTCTCAGGTAATTTTAAGGACTTCTAGAGCTGGAGCTTCTCTGGGTTTCGCTGTAGAGAATTTCTGGCTGCTGCAAGGTCTGGACCCTGAGCTGGAGGTTTGGTTGTAGTCAGAAAGCTGACTGTGGGGTGCTGTTGGGGGGGATGTGACTTGGGTTCTTCCCATTAAATGAGCTTGAAGCACCAGATCGGAGGCTGGTCCCTTCCTGGCCCCCAGCTCTGGGCTGGGCACTGGCAGGTGGCTGGGAGCCTCTGGCTGGTGCAAGCTGCCCTGGGGTCCTCTCGTGGGGGTGCTACAGGTGGCCAGGGCAGGCACAGCCCTGCTGGCTGTTGTCACATGCTAACATGGTGGTACCAAGCTAGGCCTGAGGGGGGAACTCCTTTGCCTTCCCTTCACTGCTGTGGCTCCCACCAGTTTGGTCCTGGGGGCTGGCTGCAGCCCCCTTAGTGCAGGGCTGACTCTGGGCCAGCCATCCCAGGGCTGCAGTGACAGCTGAGGACAGCCCTGGCCCTCACCTGGGTCCAGCCTCACGCACACCCCACGTGTAACCTGGGCTCTGTGTGGCCCAAAGACCAGCTCCAGCGCAGCGCTCCAGCACCCCCCTCCAGCAGCTCCCCAGCATCCTGCTTCCTCCCCATGCTGCCATCGGCATGGCCATGCTCCTCTGCTCTGTGCGCATGGCTGGTGCGTGGCTCCGTCAATGGGCAGCTGCTCTCCATCCCCTTTTTGAGCACAACTGTGGCACTACTGGAGCATACAGCAGCACAGGCCACAGCGCCTGGAAGACTCTCCTTTGCAGTGTTACAGAAAGATGCTAAATAATTGATTTCCCTGATGGACGCTGGCAGCAGCTTAGGACCAGCCTGTAGCTAAGAGGCCCTTGGCTGCGGCTATGTGTAGGGCCGTTCAGAGTGAGGCTGTTGAACAACAGGCAGCTGCTGTGGGTCCATCCCCTGGCCAGTCTCAGTGCTGTGCCCTGGGCTTCATGCGATGCTCAGTGCCCACAGCTGGAAGGAGTGATGATCCAGCTCTGCTGGCGATGGAGGACTTGCGTATATACACGGAGGTGAGCCTGTACAGGGAGTTCATGCGCGCAGCTGGGTGGTGTGGGTTACAAGCATGCAGGCAGCAGTTGCTGGGCCTCCCACAGGAGGTGGGACAACAGCTCCTAGGGTAACATCACTCGCCTGCTGCATGGCAGCCCCGATCTGCTGGTGCTCCCATGGTACGTGGTGGTGTGCAGGGAGACGCTGGCACAGCCACCCTGCTCTGTGCCTCAGCAGCAGTGAGTAGCGGAGATTGCGAGTGCCAGATCAACCAGGAAAGGCCGCAGTGCCAGGCTTCTGCAGCAGCAATGCAGGGGGATGCTAGCTGTGGAAGAGGGGGTGAGCCATAGGGCAGGGCCCAGATGTGCTTTGAGACCATCAGGCAGGCAGAGGCATGGGTCAGGGCTGGCGAGGTTGGGCTGCTGGTGGAGCGGGGCTGCGTATGGAGCATTTCGGAGCGTTTGACTGAAAGCAGATCAAGGGTCTGCCCACGGGAACGGGCCCAATGGCTTCACAGCAGGACTGGGGAGGTGGAGGTCCTGGGGCTCATCCCAGCCTGGTGCTAACAGGCTGCATGAGAGGTGGCAAAACAGCTCCGCTTCTTCAGTTTCTACCCATGTAAGTTGCCGCTTTAGGAGGGCCCCAAACTCAAAAGGTAGTGATGAGCTGTAAGTGCTCAAACTGGGCAACTTTAATTGCTTAGTTATGTTTGTGGCCTTTCCCAAGTGGACTGAGCCAGCCCCAGCTAGCACGTATGCAGGGAACGGGGGTCAGCTGGCCGGCACCTGGTGGCCTTCAGGCTGTGTCCGTTTGACTCGTGCTCTTTGGGGCTTTACAGAACACCTGGAAAGGAGTTATTTTAGCCAGTTCAAAGCACTGATCTCCCAGAAAGGATCAGTGCTGTGGGAAGCATGGCGGGGAGCCCAGGAATTACAGTGTGTTCAGGGGTGGCATGCCTGGTCCAGCACACCAGGTCCTGCACCATGGCCCACAGCACCACCACCACATCCTCCCAGCTGGCAGCCTCTGTCCTCTGCCCCTCTCCCAGAGGCACTCCAGATGCTTGGGGACACCAGCGGTCATTGGCGGTTTCTGCTGCCCAGTTTCCTCCGCTGACTGTCATCTGACTTGTGCACCCGGAAACACTCCTTCAAGTTCTGGGCTCGGATTTTGGGGTTCAGGATCTCCTCCCCCATAGAACTGGGGAACCAGCCCCTCTCCTGGTCATGAAGACGCTCCCCAAATATCCAGCCTGAGCAGAGACAGAGACAGGCATAAATGGGGAAGGACTGGCCCTTGCTCCTGCGCTGGGACAGTTGTGCTGGAAAGAGCCTATGGAGCTGGCAGTGCTTTCCAGAAGCTGCTCAGAGGCCTGTGCTGAAGCAGACCCAGTTTGTAAATCGAGCCAAGGAGGCCTGCCTGCCTGAGCAGCACTGTGTTGGACAACAGGCTCAAGGGATGCCAGCAGAAAGGAGGAGTGGTCCCCAGCAGAGACCCAACATGACCAAGTCCACCAGCTACAAGTGTGCCCCAGAGACCAGGCCCAGGTGGCTGCGAAGCATCATCAAGATAAGAACAGCTCTAGGTTACATCTGGGGTGGCTGCGCCAGCCCTGCCATGGCCCACAGCCGGTGCCAGGGTGGCTGTGCCAGCATTGCTACAGCCAAGGGCAGCCTGGATTTGCTGAGTGTTATGAAGAGGCAGTAACTCCCTCCTCCTGCTGTGAGCTCCCTCGGCTGTGATGCCGATGCCAGGATCTCTCCCTGGCCGGAGGGCCCCTCCTGTCTGCTCACCAGCTGCCTGCCTAGAGCAAAGCCCACCCTTCCACAGGGACTCCCGGACCAGCCCCATCCCGTCCCCATACCGTCATCTGTCTTGTCCAGGATGTTGAGGATGTCAGCCAGTTCTAAGGACAGCTCATCTGGCTGCTGGGCCACGTATGGGTGGACACACTGGATCTGCGGGCAGTCTGCCAGGGAACAGGGTGAGAGTGAGGGATGGACTGGGACAAAGCCCACTGCAGGACAGCATGGCTCGGGTGGGTGTAGCACCACGAGCTCTGCAAACAGTCCCTCTGATCCGGTAAAACCTGCAGAGGCCAAGGGGTGCCTCAGCCACAGGGACCAGGGGAGCATCTCTGTGGGGAAGGGAGCCGGGTGCACACCACCACTGCAGTGCCACCCATGAGCAGCTTGGGTGGGAGGGAGAGTGCTGGTGCAGCCCAGGCCAGGTTGGAGGGGAGCAAGGTCAGGACCAGGCCCAGAGGCAAGTGAGTATCGATGGTAGAAATGCAAGGGGAGACCAGGGAGATGGTTCAGCTTCGGCAGAGGCCCCAGGCCTGGGGTTGGACTGAGGTCAGGGCAGAATAAGGTGCCCTGGGGTAGGGGTGAAGAGCTCCTAGCTCCCATGCTGTGTCTCTTACCAACAAGTCTGGATGTAAATGAAACGAACTTGGTTCTCCGGTTCGGGGCCAGTGAAATCATCCAGCGCTTCATTTCGCTCCTGGATTAGGGAGACAAACGGAGGCCATGAGCATGAGACAGTCACAGGGACCCCAGCTCTCCTGCCCAGCCAGCCCTGGGCTCCTAATTCCTCCTCTCACAGCCCTTTCCTGCCTACCCCCCTGTTGTCCTGGACTCACTGGTGATGCTGAGCCCCCCTCTTGCACATACCAGTTGGAATGTCACATGTGCCACAGTGCCCTGGGCCCTGCTGCACAGGCCTGGCTTGCTGCAGGGCCACCAGGCTGGCTGTACCCACAAGCACCAGGATCCCACTTTGGGGAGCTGCATGGCTTCAGAGAGCCAGCAGCAGGGTGGGGGGCATGGCATCCTCTGAGCTCTAACCAGCAAAGGCAGCTCCTGACTGGGCTAGGTCAATAGGAGCAGTTTCTCCTGGAGAAAAGCAGTTACAGGAACCATTTATTCCCGCAGCTGCTGTGCGGGAACATTTAAAGGGCAGAGCTGATTAATTCACTGGCAGAAGAATGCTGCAGCATACCAAGGGTACTGCTCACTTGGCAGCAGATGAGACAAGAGACCTGTGTGAACATGTCGCCAGATCCAGCACGCTGTTATGCAAAACCTGGGCCTGCAGCAGGAGGGTGAAGATTTCACAGGTGCTGGAGAAGCGCCTGGCGCTCCCTCGAGGCTTCCCTCAGCCCTGCTTGGAAACAGGGTAGTTCATCTTCACAGGCTCCTGCCTGGAGGACCAGCTGTGCTCCCAGCCCCAAGGGAGCCAGAACTTTCTACCTTCTCAGATGGTAGTTTTAAAGCCTGAACTTGACACACATCTAAAGCCACCGGAGTGTCTTCTGGGAGCAGAGAGAGGCCTAAAAGGGAGACGTGAAGGACGAGTGCTGGTAGGCTGATCTGCAGGGCTGGGAATACCTTGTGCTTCAGGGCTGAAGCATGATGCCAAGGACCAGTGAAAACACCTGCAGCTACAGGTCGAGTGCAGCCCCTCATGCCATGAAGACATGCAGGATGAGGGCCCTGTGTGCTAAGGTATTGGCACACAGAGATCAAATTAAGGGTCTTGCCATGCTTATGGCCCTATCTGCAGGCTGGCCTTGCACACAGCTCCTTGCAGGGGTCTTTGGATCCTGCCTGCAGCCCCCAGCTCCTCTCAGCCTGTGAGGGGCCCACCTCCACTCCAGTCCTGTGCCTGTGACTATCTGTGTCCAAATGTACTGCCAGCTCCTGGCAGAGCCCACCCAGGGCATTAGCTGCAAGCTGCCACCAAGCAGGTCATCGTTGCCGTATGGGTTCAGAGCTGGGCAATGCTGCAAGAGCTGTGGAAAAGATGCAGCAGTCTCTGTTTGGCAGCCACTTGTTTCTTCTAATTCTTCAGTTTTCCAGTTTGTGCCTGGTATTGCCCCGATCATCCCTGCAGCTCTGGAACAGCAGCCTTCAGCAGCTCCTACATCACATTTCAGTGCACAAGACCTGTTGGCAAGCCGTGTGCTGGATCACATATTCACTGTGGCCATCTAGAAGATGGGACAGAATGCAGAAGCACAGAACAGCAATTGCCTCCCCTGAGCTGAGGCTTGGTTTGTCGTTCTCTGCACAGCTAAGTCTCAGAGATGTTAAAATGTGCGTTTGCCCTGCATAACATGACTGACATCTCTATTTTCAGTACAGCAAAGCTGCAGTCACATGTCTGGGGAGAAGGTGCAGTCGCTTGCTGTGCTGGGGGGCTTGTCTTCCTGATGCTGCTGCACTGCGCTGGGCGGGGGGGGAGGGATCAGGGTGTAGCCTGGTTTGTAGGGACAGCCCAGCTGCAGTAATGGGACCTCTGCCTGCCTGACCCTGGTAAGCCTGGAGAGCTGGCCCCCATGCAGGCAGGGTGCTGCCCTTGCATGGGTGTAGGGAGAGAGCAGTGCTGAGCGCTGGCAGGGTGACTGTTGTACTCACTGGGATGATGCCTTCAGCATGTAGCTGGCCTCCCGGTCATCTGCATTCTCCAGCAACCTCAAGATGAAGACGTTGGCCAAACTCTGCCCCTGGTCTTCTAACTCCTCTACCCGAAGAAGCCCCCGGGGAGCTGAGTCAAACACTTGGTACTTGTCCCTGGGAGAGGTTAGAAGATTAGGAAAAACTGCAGTTATCCCAGGAGACACTGGCTTCAGCCACCCAGAACTGTACTGGGGACACAGACCAAGGAACCTCGCCATGGCAGGAGGATAAAAGATGCCCTGCTGTGGGAAGGGATGAGCAAGTGTCTATGAAAACCCACTGCAAAGCAAGAGACCCTCTCCTTGCTCTGCCTTAGGCATCCCGCATGGCCTAGAACAAGTTACTTGCTCTGAGCTCCCCATGTACAAAAAACAGACGGTGCTCCCTCAAAGGGGACTGTGAGGCTTAATTCATTCCTATTTGTAAAATGCCTCTGTGTTTTCTGGATACGAGCTGCCGCAGAAGCAAAATATTTCCAGGTGCACAGACACTGCGGCGACATGTTTATTAGAAACGTTGGACTAGCAAGATGCTCTTTACTGGTGAGTCTAGTTAATGCTACAAAGAACGTGCTGTTCTCTGGGACCTGTCTGTTCGTGCTGCTGTATTTCACTAGTGTCTAGTTGCACAAGACATAGTCCTAAGCATGATGACATTCTCCTCTTCCTGAGGCAGGTTACACTATGTCAAATATAACCACTGCCTCAGGCCTAAATTTATACCCCTCCCTGCTGCTCAAATTTTCTAGGCTGCTTTCTTAGAAGTTTGACTAAGTCTGAGCTGTTCTTCAGGCAGCGATGACTCAAAAATCACTTCTTGACATGAAGACAGGCCTCCTGGGTCAGCCCACCAGTTGATGTAGCTCACTGCCACTCTGCAGAAGCTGGTGGATACATGCTTGCTTACCCTGCTGGGAGACCTGGCCTGGAATGTGTTCAAATCCTGTTTGCCATAAATTTTCAGCTGCAGAGAGCTGTGCCACCCATGTAGAGTCAACTGCGCTCAAAGGCAAGGTGAATGCTGGAAGCGGGTGTACAGGTCAGGCCAGGATGCCCTCCCTGTGCCTGGGGGACAGGAAAGGGGCACAGCATCACAGCTTGGATAAACCCAGGGGCAAATAGGACTAATGAAGAGCCCTGCGTACTACCCGAATTTTGCACTCACCCAGGAATTTGCCGGCAAATTACCAGCAGATCATTGAAAAGGAACAAGTAGATTTCTCTGAAGAGTTTCTTGGTGCGAAGCGTTCGTGATGTCTTTGGACCATTCATTTGCTGCAATTCCCCCTGCTTCAGCAGCCAGCGGGAGTGAGAGATGATGGGCACAGACTAGAAGTGAGGAAAAGATGGCAAAGATCAGGAGAGCAGCAAAAACCCATGGGCTTATGCGGTCAAGATGCTGAAAGCAATAGGAGATGCAGAAGGAAGGGTAGTGAGCTCCCATCAACACAACTTGCACTGCAGAGGATGGAGCAGAGCTGGACAGAGAGGGCAGTGTGCTCTGCCATCCACGCCGCAGCCCGGCACAGTGTATAACAGAGCTCAGGCAGGGACATGGCAGGGGCCTGAGTATGGACACTCAAGGATGCCAATGCTGGAGTGCCAAGCGCTGGATTTAAACACCAGGCTATGCCCTGCACAGCCTGATCCGTCTCTGGGAGGTCCCATGTCTCATCACCTGGGCTGAGCCTTTCTGGACAGCAAGACTGACTTTCAAAAACATGTATTTGGTCTTTTGGCTACACAAAACCCAGGATAAATGGATTCTCACTGGTTGGGTCTGTCCCAGCCAGGAGGAGGTACTGTCGACACAGCCACAACAGCACTTCTGCTAGAGTTTTACCACACATTGTGTTAAAAACAAGCAGCCCAGGACAAAGCACATCTTGTATTGGAAGACCACTACGCTTCCAGTCAAATGACTGAAATATTGGAAAATATCTGCATAACTGCTACTCTTTCCACCTTCACTCCCTCCTTGTGTTTGACACATGCACGGTGGCACAGTCTTTCTTTCCATGCTCTTGCACTCTTTTCACCAGAGGAGCCCTGCCTGCACCAGTGCCAAAGGTAGACATGCTCCATGGATAAACCAGCTCCTGCCTGTCATTACAGCCTCAGCTTTACAAGAGATGAAGGCAGTCTTGTGGCTACCCCAATCTACTGCTGTCCTGTGGACTGTGGTCTAGCACTGACACACTGGTAAAGTGCTCTGGAAAATCAAATTCTTGGGTGCCTAGCGTGGCTTTCCAAATGGTCTCAAATCTTTCCTCTTCAGTTGTCCAGGTATATAAAAAGGTTGCTGGGAAGCTAAATATGCTCCTTAAAGTTCGTGAAGCAGACAGATCTGAGAAGCATCTCCATAGTGCTCAAGAAAAGAATTGGCAACTTTATTTATACTCAGCACTAGAGTTTCATGGCATATGTTAAATGAGATCTGGTCAGACACCCCTAAATATTAATTCAGTCATTCCCTGAGTGGAGCCAAAATAGATCACCAGCAGGTAATTAGAGACTGTACATAATGCATAAACACAGGGATAAATTAAAATGGTGGGACAGTCTTCATTTTGGTATTTTCCAGCTTCAAAGCATTTTGCTTTGTAGCTTTCATTTTCCTTTAATGTCATTTGTAATGTAAAATAATAGCTGAAAGCTGACCTGCATTTTGAAGAGATGTGAGAGGGAAGAGGCAGAACTGAGTGCTGGAGCAGGAGTCACCCACTGCGCACAGGCTGTTTGATGCCAGTGTGTCACATCTGTGTACACGCACAACACGCTGGCCTCAGTGCTGCCCTCAGCCTCTGCAGCGTGCACGCACAGAGATCACATGCACGGATGCAGTGCCTGCAGCAGCAGTAGCATCCTCTTCAAAGGCTTTTGAGGGGGACAGCATGGACCAGGCCACCACTGAACGCTCACTAAAAGGAGTGCAACTAGGTTACTACTGCCATGTATGTGCGTGCCACACCTGGATGAGGTTGGTTCGCTGTCTGCAAAGGTTTACCAGCCTATGCTTATACCTTGATCTTGAATTCCAATTTCTTCTGGATGCTGATCATCTGCTCTGTTCGGCTCATCTTCCTGACACCTTCATTACACGCTTTCACCACCTGGGAAAAAGACAGTAGAAAGATTTGCCTCCACTGGCCTTAAGCAGGTAAATGATGACGGAGAGCACAGAAAGGCCTAAACATGACAGGGTAAGTGCCCTGCTGTAACAGGAATTGACCAAGCCAAGCTCTTCTATCAGCCCTGTATTCACGTGAAAAGAAAAAAGAAAGAAAAAACAACAACAACAACAACAAAAACCCCAAAACACCCAGAAGATGTTATAGCTGGAAGCTGACTATCAGAGGACACGTTGGATGGCTGCATTCAGTTACTGAACCAGACAGTATTAAGCAACACTCCTGGTTGCACAGCAAAGGGAACAGCTCATTTGCCAGACCCTGACACACCATGTATCTCATCTTTCTTGTCCCCAACACTTGAAACCAGGTACACGTGCAGTGTCATCTTCAAGAAGAGAACAAAGCCAAAGATCCTCATTTCAAAGATGTAAATGCTGTGGTTCTGCCAAGCAGCACCAGATGCCAAGGCTATGAAACATCCTGGGAAAAGAGATGTTCATCATACAGAGCCCAACTGTATTCTGAATACAAGCTTTTAACTGAAAAACCACAACCAACATGCAGGCACTACCCTATTACAGAGACCTTAACCTAGATGCCACTGCCTGTTTCATAAGGAGCAACTCTCTTGAGAACTGGCTAGGTAAAAAAATTATGTTGGAGAACAAGCTCTGCTTTGTGCTCTGTTTCTGCTACTCAAAATCCACCAGAATATCAGCAACTGAAACCATGATCAGCTCCTACCTATCAAATAGGGTACCTATAAAGAAAACAAGCACCAGATGGTCTCTGTTGTGATGTCTGCACTTAGATGGACATTAGGCATGAAAACTTAAACATTTTTAGATAAGTAACCATGCAAAGGGTTGAAATTGATCACGACTCACTGACCACTGAATATAAAAAGAGCATTTTTCCATCAGCAGTTGTAGTCATCTGCATACTACAGGAACAGCTTTCCTCAGGCTTCTGACCCATGGAAAAACTATTGGCTACCAGATACATCATGAGAGATTCTGCAAATACAAACTGATGCAGAACATTCTTCATTGCTAAGGTCTCTGTCTTTATCCCTAGTGATCTCCAGAGCTTCCTAGACTAGTTCAGGGCAAATCAAAGAGCCCATTTTGTTCTAGTATTCCAGTCAGAAGCTGCAACTGTATCCTCAGGCTGATGTTCTAGCACAGTTTTCAACTTCAAATACTTATATTGAACTGCGGGATTCAAGAGATGTTCCAAACTTCCAATGGAGAAGGGTTCAAACACTCTGTCCCAGCCCACGTAGCTGCCAGCTACATCCAGATCATTCAGATATGTAGCCTGGAGGTGGGATCATCCTGTCTGACCATGTCAGGAACAGCCCAGGTGGAAAACATCCCAATGCCTTCCTGGTGTTTTGTACACAGCAGTAACTAGCACAACTGAACACCACACCTACCTACCAGCTTCAGGGAAGAGGGCTAAAAGCAGGCTTGAGTACTTCATTAAGAAGCTGTTATTCTAGGTCAGAGGAAGAAGTGTGCTCTATTGGAAGAAACCTGACACAGTTGTACTCTACTGCCTGTTGTAGCTAACTACGTCTCTCAGTGGGATCCATCACCTTCAGGTATCTGCAAAAACAATTTGTATTCATGAAGACCCCAAGGGAAAACATTCTCTCTGACCTTTCCTATAGCAGAAACATACACATCTGCTGTTAACAAGGGATTCCTCATCACTGACAATTAAGTGCTGCTAGATTAGTCCATCTTTGAGAGCAAGGAAGACTTAAGAGAAAAAATTACTGTTGAAACACAGTGACAGGATTCAAAGGGACATCTTCAGAAGTGAATATAGTTTGTAGGCCTTTTCTAGGGGGGGGGCGGAAATGAGCATGATGGTTTAATCTTAATGGCCTTCAGTTAGCTCATTCAAACTTACTGTTTCCAGCTCTTTATGTGCATCCAGGGCAGTGGTTTCCCTGTCAGACTTCTCTTCCACTTTCTTCAAAATATTCTGCAGGGGAGGAAAGGCTGTGTTAACACTGATCCCAATCTGAGAGCACAGAAGTCTTTGCAAGCCTCAGAGTTATTTCTGGCCATCAGCCTAATTACAGGATAGGTGACAGAGTACAGTTCCTCTTTTTCATTAAAACCTGTTCCCATCTGACCTTATATCTAAAAGAAATATAGCAGGCAGACTCCTATTTCATAAAAATAAATGAATAAATAAAAATAGCTAGAGCTGGCACTAACAGACAGTGCTATTGGTAATCCCAGTGGGATAAGACCATTTGGGACTGAGCTGTTTCCTCATCCCTAGAAGCATGTCCTCCAGCAGAGTGTTTAGACAAGCTGGCAAAGCACCGGGGGAAGATGGCTGAGAGAGTCTGGTCCAAGCCACCATGATGTAGAGTATTACACATGGAGCATTTCCATGTTCTGCAGCTGTTCTGCACTGTGCATCTGCATGTCAGCATCCTAACCATCAGGCAGCTGGGTTGATGGACTGTTGCTACCCCTTCTAGCAGCTCAACGAAGTTCCTCCTCAACTCTTTTGCTCAGTAAAAGCTATCTGGCAAATTCAACACTAATTTGGGGATGGTTTCCGAGTGACTGAAATCTTTTTTTCTACGGTTGTTGAGAATGACTGATTCTGTGGAAAGGCTTCATCCAGCTCTAGGGTTGATCGTGGCTGTATCTAAGCCTTATTCACAACTGCGGGAAATTAAAATTCCACGACTAATCCAGAAGACCTTCGGGAGAGATAGAAGAGCAAAACTCCACCTGCACCAGCAGCTTGAGCCGAGTGATCCTCTGAAACGGCAGAATCAGGAAGGAAGAAAAGGACAGGCCTTTGCATTTGGGATCCAGCTCCAGCTGTGAGATCACTTCCCGGAAAGCTGGCTTGTCCTGGCTGAGAGGAGAGAGAGAGAAGGTGAGGGCTTTGAGTGCTACCCTGCCTGCAACTCTGGTATGTGGCTGGTGATCCAAAAGCAGCTTGGTCCTAGAGACAGCATCTGCCTGGCCTCTCCCAATAAGAGAAAAGAGGGAAGGAGGTGACTGAATGCTTCTAGGTGTATTTTAGTTTAAAATTAGAACTACTTACAGTGTTGGGGCAGGGAGAAAATAGACTTTTAATGTACAAGCCATGGTATTGTTCACATGTGTTAGCACATCTAGCTCAGCAGCATATGCTGTGTGCGTAGGTGTGTGTGAATGGGGTGTGTGTCCAAGTAGATGAGTCAGAGGCATAATTATATATTTTTACACAGTTGGATCTCTGTGACAAGGTGAAATTCATGCAATTGTAAGAACAAGACAAGCCACAAACCAGCTCAAGCTCGGCTACTCCTGCCTGCTTAGCCAGAGGATGGAAGTCATTATCTGGCCTGAGGAGGGCACAGGCCATGCATGGATCTTCCCTGATGGTGTTTGCAGCAGATGAGGGCATTGGCGGGCCATGGACACAGCTGCACAGAGCAGCCTCACAAGCCCCAGCTGCCACAGTCAAAGACAATGCCTCTTGGCAACTGTGGGGCCCTGAGGAAGACTTACACTGCTGGAGTCCTGGCTAGCAGAAACAGCATGGATGAGAAGACATTGCTAACTATGCAAAACCTGTCTTTACCATGTGCGACTTGCAACGATCCAAGAGAAACCATTGTAAGTGTTTCTCCCTGCTGCAGCAGGTACTTGTGTGATGGTGTGACTCACCAGAGCCACAGCAGAATGGACCTGCATGTGTCTGAGGAACAGCCAAATGGGGGGGAACTGTGACACACCTCAGGCTTCTAGTTCAGACAAGTGCTGCAAAATTCTTGTACTAACTAGGAGCCTGTGGAAGGGAGTCTATTCTTTTCAATTTGCTTTAGGTTCTCCCGCAGATGAAAAAAATGCTGCCCTCTAAATTCATATCTAGGAATACCTCTATCTCCAACAGGTCCTTTTCAAGCTCAAGTAATCCAGCCTATTGCTGCTTTGCTTCTGAGTGTTTAGCTAATGGCTTTAGGCAAACTGTTTATATTCTGTAGCTACACTGCTCACCTCTGACTGAAAGAAACTCTGCAGTACCCTCCTTTTGGAGAGAACAGTTAGCCAAGCTCAACAGAGGCCCCTTAAAGTGGGGGTTTTTTTGCCTTAAAAGCTGGAGAGCAGAGAAACGAAAGGATTAGGGCTTGTTACATTCCCCTGAACCAGCTGCTATGGGGAGGAAATACAGTGCAGCATGTGCAATGGGCTGTCCTGAAAGAATCCAGGACATTGTAACTAAAGAAAAATTAATTCTCCTGCTCAAAGACAAGCTTGTAGGGCACTCTTTGTTTTGAGCTGGTATAAGAGTATTTCTACCAGACCAAAAGATTTGCTAAACTTGAAAAATACTGCAAAAATATCTTGGATTATATCCTCAGGCCTAGGTAACATCTGTGTGTGTAACACCAGAATGTGAAGAAAATGGCTTTTTTTTTCAAGCAAATTTTGTTGTTGTGGAAAAAAAAAGTTTCTCAACTTCAGGAACGTCAAATGCCTTGCTGAGAACCTTGGGAAAAGCAGTGGCTGTTCTTGTCATCAGAAAGCTGTATTATATTCTTGGCCTTTCAATCTCTTGCCGCTACTTGCAGTTTAAAAATACATATATTTCACAAGTGTGTGTCCCGGTGTACACCATAAATATTTTCCCCAGTTGGGAACTGCTGGCTCTGAATTTACTTGGTATGTTACTTGCATAGTATATCCCCCCACCCTTACTATAAAGCCTTTTAATTGTGTTTTCTTTTTACAGGTGCAGTGAAAAATCAGTGAAGTGGGAAATCCTGTTTCTGTGCTATCCAGCATTACAGCTAAACAATTTTGCAAAATAATTTAGCATCAAGCACTGGAACTCACAGAAGCTGCTTGTAAGCTCTCTCCTGGTAGGTCTGGTTGGAGACGTAGGTGATGTACACAGAGAAGTGATTAACTGTATGCTGGTAGACAATATCGCACACATCCGAGATCACAATATTCTCCTCCACCCGCTGCTCAAGGTCCAACAGGAAGCTAGATGAGAAACCCAGAGCTCATATTAACTGTGACCTGTCTGTCCCAGGTAGTTTCCAGAAGCAGCCCTTGGGGTCTAAAGCAATAATGTGTCCACAGGCTCTTTGAAAAGACAGTGGTTAACAGACTGCCCCTAGTCAGCTCCTCCATCCCTCTACAAATGAGGTTAGCTAAAGCGATGCCATTCACCTGGACAAAAATCCAGCAGCAGTTGTCTTACCGCTCACTAACAGCCATGACATCCAGGACATTGGAGAAGAGGATGTGCGCCTCAGACTGGTGTAAGATCTTTTTCAGACGTTCATTCTCCATGAAGTGAGACACCAGCAGATTCAGACTCTTGTAGTATGAGGCTTCAGAAGTAACCAGCTCAAACATGGCCTGGGGGAAAATCACAAAGAAGGAAATCAACAGGTACCTTCTAATTCTATAGAGAGGCACACATAATGTTAATGAGAACACCTGTGCTGCACACAGTCATGGACCTTGCACCCACCCTCCAGGCCCAGAGTATGGGGAGAGGTAAGCACGCAATGGCATTTGCCATGTGTTACACAGGATAGTGACTTGAATGGGGAAGATTTCCTCCCTCAACCATCAGCCCTGGCTCCTTCTGTCTCTCTCCTAAGTTGTTCAATCACATTTCCTTCCATTGAATCTCTCCAGCAGAACTATCTTTTTCTCATTATATATAAGCAGTCTGATTTTGTGCATGTGCACAGATAAGGGCACTTCATGGACTCCCTCCTTCCTTCCCAGTGTTGCTCAGTCCTGACCTGAGGCTGCTCCAGGCACCGGCCCCTTCTATGCCCACATCACAGTCCTGCACTTTCATCTCCCTTTCGGGGAGCTCCCCTTGGCAGCCCCCATACACCCTCCAACCCCCTGCTGATCATTACATGCTGGCTTGTTGCTCTGCTTGTTGTGGCTTATTGTGCTACCCAGGAGGGTCTCCTTGTACCATATACACTCTTGTTTTAGAAAAGCCATGGTGTAGGGGCTAGGATGTACAGCAGCCAGCACACTGCAGTCCCAGTGTGCGACATGTGCTCCTTGGGGCAGAGCTAATACAAATACACAGCTGTGGTGCTCCAAGCCCCTTTGTCTTCCCTGACCCAAAGGAAATACAGCTGTTACTGTCCAAGTGAGGCTCCCTGGTCAACCCTGACCATACGCTTTTCTGACCCAATTCACCAAGGACTGGGACAAGACACAGTAGTCCCTAACTATTATCAGAAGTCATAAATAATCTCCAAATTTCAGTCCTTGTTTCTCCTGCTAGAATAGAAAACTCTGGAGCAAAGCCTGGCTTCCTCAGGCCAGGGATGTGGTCTGGGGAAGCAGAAAGACAAACTGGTGTTTGGTTCAGAGATCAAAACCAATTTAATGAGACAAGGATATACAGCCTTCTGCCTACAGCAGGTGCCGCAGGGACAGTCCGCTATTACCACACAGAGCTCCCTTACTCTCCAGGCAAATCTTTGTTGTCTTTGTTCAGAGGTAAGTAAAAAAGGTGATTATTTACACAACTACTGAATCCATTAGTCAAAGTAAGATTAACTGAAGATTCTCACAAGGACTTCAACACAGTGAAAAATCATTAGATTCTTCAGACATCTCTTGATGAAGGTGAGTCTTAGGCTCCTTGTCCTGTGGCTGGCCCATGCTGCGGCTACTGAAAGAGGAACCTTTTGGTAGCTCAGTGAAAGTCTCACTTCCTTGAACTGAAAGCTGCTTTGACCCTTGAGCCCAAGCTCCCCTACTGTCCACAGCTCCTGTGCTGCACCCTGGGTGAGGGTGGGAGCTGGCCAGGCAGTGTGGGTGCAAGTCCCTGAGCTCTGTCGGCTCTCAGAGGCTGCAGGGGCCCAGCTAGAGTCGAGGAGATCCCATGGAGCAGCAGGTACGTGCAGTATTTTTTGTGCTGCACATATGGAAAAATATCTTCTAAATTAGCTGGGGATCTGTCTTTGTGTCTTGGTTATTCTTTTTTTGGGTGGTTATTTTATTATTTTTTCTTTTTAAAGAAATTATTTGAAATTCTCCGCTGATCAGTTTTTGGCCTTTTCCTGGAAATATTGCTATGCATCACAGAAGAACCTGAGGTACAGAGACCTGGGTTATATTCCTGACACTGTGCCGCAGTCCAAGATCTGGGAGGATGGGCACAGCAAGGAGGGACTGTTACTCAATCCAGAGCTGCTAAAATATCAGTTGAAATGACGTTTCAGCTCTTTGTGGGGTTGGTAGCCTAGGAAATATTTCCAGTGGGCAGTTAAGTCAAACAGGTGGTCTTTTCTTGCACCAGAGAAGGAGTCTGTGCCTGCACAGCCCCCAGAAGGGAGACAGAACAAAGGGTGTGGGTATAAATGAATGTACTTGGTCACTGTATGTGGAACAGCTGGTGTTTAAGGAATAAGAGGATGTTTTATTTTTTTCAAGGCCAGATTCCCAATGAGAAAAGTGGAGGCGTATCAGCTTGGCTTCTCCCAACAGCTTCACCAGGGCACCTCGTGAACCTGAGAGAGAATAATCTCTCTCTCTCTCTCTCTCTCTCTGCTTGACTGGCTAGGTCCTAAATGCACCTCTTACAGCTTTAACTGTACCTTTTTATTTGATAAATGAGAGGAGAAGTCAAAATAGGTAAAGATATAACAAACAATAAGACAGGATGTGCTGGGACAGCCTGTCCCTTCCAGATATCCTGGGGATCGATACCACCAGTCATTTTGCACTGCAGCTTTCCAGACACTCCAAGCCAGGATTTTTTTCTTCCAGGTTCGATTGCAGGATGGCCATGAGAGCCAAGATCAAGACCTGCCATTCTACCACAGCCTTTAAACCCTCAGACAACTTGCTTCATCTAGAAGGTTGCTTCCTGATCTGCAGAAGCCCCTCTGCCTATGTTTGGAGAAATTAATTTGTGTGTGTTTGCTGTCACCATAGTGGGGAGTGCTAGGCCTACATGGGCATGTGCAGAGTGCAAGCAAGAAATAATGAAATCCATAGTGAAAATATCAACACACAGGGTTCTGATTTAAAGAAGATGCTAGGAAAGTAAAGAACATCTCCACTCATCAGGACAAGCTTCTGGAAGAGTTCACAGCATGTGCAAGGCACAAGTTTATTAATTTACTTTGGAGAACCAGCTGGTCCTCTGCAGACCCAAAGTACCTACTCCAAGCAGCCCAGACTGCTGTTTCCCTTTTGAATGGTAAGTATGAGCTGCAAACCTCCTAAGATGGCACCATGCAATGCGACGATGTGATCTCTGTGGAATAACTGAACTTTGCTAGCTCTAAGCAGTCACCAGAAAAAAGAGCATGAGCTTCTGGTCTCAGAATTGCAAAAATAACTAGAAAAAAATTTGAACTAAATGTCAATTGATGTAATACTATCTTCCTGAGTCTACAAATAGTCTGAAACTATCTCTTGGAAACATGACCAACACTGTTCCATCAGTCCTCTGGGTCATTAACTTCATGAAATCTCATAGTCATGTAAAAGCTATTCTAATAATTTTCATTGGTTATGTTTTGGCAGAGAGACTGAGAAAGGAAAAGAGAAGTGAAGCCTAAGGAAGAAGGAAATGTAGAAGATAAAAAAGGAGAAAAATTAAGAGTCACCGAAGACAAGAGTAAGTAATCCTACAGGCTAAATTCCTCTTGAGACAATATAGTGTTTTCTTGCATAGATTGGAAATATCTGTTCCCAATGGCCTTGCTCTTCATGTAAACCACCAGGTAAGAAGGTGAATTCTGGTCTAGTCTAGGAGGAATATTGTTCTGATCCGATGCCACGGCATTGGCTGTGACCAGCTCACAGACCTGGTTGCCTTCACAGGGCCAGTCTGACATCCACCTGCTAGAAGTGTAGTAAGGCCAGCATGAGAGCTCTCTGGAGGTTTGAAATGTAAGGTTTGCTCAAAGAAGGAAAGGAAACTAAATATTTTCTGGACATGACAATGAAACAAGAGAGAAAGACTGCCTATCTGTCAAACGCACTCTTCCACACAGAGGCCATGGCACCAGTGAGCACAACCAGGTTCAAGTCCCTCTTTTGTTTGAGCAAAGAATATCTTCAGAGCAGCAGCTCTCTGAACTAAATTCACACCATGACACATGGTGCAGATTGGCCTGTCTCTGCCCCTTTTTCTAACACCAAAGTGACCTGAATCCAAATAATCCCTGGCAAAAACTTTATCAAAGCTCATACATCTCAGCAAAAAATGGTTCAGTTCAAAGATTGAGAATACTTTGCTAAACTATTTTTATTAGTAAATTGTCTGGGGTGAGTTCCACTCAGCTCAGAATCTCCTAAAACACAGAAGATGAACATGGTGTAGGAAAATCAATACAGTTAGCAAGCAGAAAAGGACAAAATGAAGAAACTATATAGTAAATAAAACAAGGACAAACTGAAAGGTAGAGAACTGAACTGGGAAAGAGGAATAAACTGGAGCCACTCCACAAAAGGCCATACCAATAACTAATTTAAGGTTCATACTGAAAGAAGTTTCACTGATTAAATGTTGTTCCTTCTAATCTCTGGATCACTACCTCTTCAGAGCCTAGTACCTTGGTGAGAGAATTTGTTTTAACCTAAATCACATGTAATACAGGGAGTGCGTTTTCTCTCTAGTCACTTATTCCTCCTGCTACATACATGTTGCCTGTCATTTCCTCCACATTGACTCCATGTGAGAACCCAAACAGCATTTCTTTTGGCTTGTTCTTCCTAGAATCATAGAATCATAAAATGCTTTGGGTTGGAAGGGACCTTTAGAGGTCATCTAGTCCAACCCCCCTGCAGTGAGCAGGGACATCTTTAACTAGATCAGGTTGCTCAGAGCCCCATCCAACCTGACGGGATGGGGCCTCCACTACCTCTCTGGGCAACCTGTTCCAGTGCTTCACCACCCTCATTGTAAAAAATTTCTTCCTTATATCTAGCCTAAATCTACCCTCCTTTAGTTTAAAATCATTACCCCTTGTCCTGTCACAACAGGCCTTGCTAAGAAGACTGTCCCCATCTTTCCTATAGGCCCCCTTTAAGTTCTGAAAGGCCGCAATAAGGTCTCCCCGCAGCCTTCTCTTCTCCAGGCTGAACAGCCCCAACTCTCTCAGCCTGTCCTCGTAGGAGAGGTGCTCCAGCCCTCGGATCATTTTTGTGGCCCTCTTATGGACCCGCTCCAACAGCTCCATGTCCTTGTGCTGAAGGCTCCAGAGCTGGACGCAGTACTCCAGGTGAGGTCTCACCAGAGCCGAGTAGAGGGGCAGAATCACCTCCCTCGACCTGCTGGCCACGCTTCTTTTGATGCAGCCCAGGATACTGTTGGCCTTCTGGGCTGCAATCGCACACTGATGGGTCATGTCCAGCTTTTCTTCCATCAGCTTTTCTTGCATCATTACATTTTCTAGACAGTTAAAAGACAGCCCTTGGTAATTCATGTTTTGCTGTGTTTGATACTCAGCAGATGTCTGGATAATTAAAACTACCCTATCAATGAATTAGTAATTTCTGATAATTATTCCAGTAGCACATAATTTTCGTATTTCCCTGACCTCTGTGGTCTGTAACATGTCTTTTGCTTTTTCTTTTGTTCTTCCTTTTTCTGCATTTGCACCCACATTTTTTGTGACACTTCCAGTTGTTGTTTTACATCTTGGTACTCTCGTGTTTGCTTCAGATGGTGTGGCAGAGGCCATCGCTGTCTGAATTCTGTTTGAGTTCCTGGGGCTAATGGGCCACGCCGCAACATTTTTTTGCTGAAATTGCTGGGGGGTGGATGTGTTTTTGTTTTTGTTTTTTCCTTCCTGAAACTACATTTTCTGGCTTGTTTGTTCCAATGGGGACAATGACAAATTGCCTTCCATGACACTTTTCAAGCATCCATTGCTCTTTCAGTCAAGTTTCTTGTTTTGATGCTTGAAAAACACCTGTTTCTTGTTTTTTATCTTGTATTAATAACCTGCTTAGTCATTTTCTGTCATCGCCGATAACGAAGACCAGACTCCTCTTCTTGTTCTTGTCTCTTTCATTTTGCAGATTACTGTAAATAAGCAACTTCTTCTCTGACTCTTTAAGCTCTGCTCCATCACAGCTATGGTGGTGTTCCCTTCCTCAGCTGTGAACAGACGTGTTTGCTTCAACTTTCTTTCTGTTTGTGTACTGGTATTTCTCCCTGCGGTCTAAATAATACTTTTGTTCTACCTTTCCTGGCTGAAGAGCTGCAAGCTCTTCTAGTCCCTGTGTTTACCACAGCTTTGAAGATAAAATGGGTCAGAAAGGGACAATTTTGTCCTTAAGACATTTACTCCAGAATTTCTGCTCCCCTGTACTTCAGGTAAACTCCTCCAATTCTCCTTCATGAGGCTGAACACTTTACATTCACTTAATCAAGCCCTCATGTACAGCTCACACTCCCAATTCATATCCAACAAGTACAGTTCCAGCACTGCAGGAGCAAGCAGTCCTTGCTTATAGCAAGGCTGAATTCAACATCATCTCTTTAATTGCCTTAGTGATTTCTCCAGCCCTCCTTGTTTTCTGTCCTTGACTCTCCTCACAAAGCAAATTCTCCACTTTATCTATTCAATGTTCAGCCAATTTCACAGCTTTCTGGCTTTGAGCAATTTTATAATCTCTTACTGTGCTAAACCCAGAATAAACAGGAAGAAAATTTCAGCTCTGATAAACTAACATCAGGGGAAAGCACAGCACTTCTTTAAGGCAGCACTGTCCCATCTCCATCTGCTTTATTTCTCTTGTTATTTAAGCAGAGAGAAGAAAATTCAGCACACTTAATGTTGGGGTTTAGCAGCACAGAGATTTTTTCCTTAAAACACCTACAGGTAATGATTGTAACTCAACAGAAATGGCAGGTTTTGAAATCTATAATGCAAACGTAAGTGAATGTTTCTCTGTAAAAGACTCTTCGTTTTGAAGGAGAAAGAAGAAGAAAAGCTTGTAATTTTTCAGATGCCAGATTGTGTTTGTAATGCTGGCAGTTAGAAGTACTGTGTTTTGCCAGGTAAACAGAACATATCTGATATGGAAATAACCAGTGCAGAAGAAGAACATGGAAAAGCAACAAATCATTTTAGTCACCTTCAGCCATAACCCTGACACACTAACAGCCTGTGCTTGCCAGCCCAAGCTACCTTGTACAAACACTGGTCCCTTCCACGAAGGGTCTAAGTAACACAGCCCTGCCCATCACAGCCCTGCAGTTCACAAGATGTTTCCAGTGTAACAGTGAAGTTACAGCCTTGGCCAGGACTAGGGTGGCACCATATACACAAAGGATTCATAAATGTTGACTGTGCAAATCCAAGTAAACTTAGGGGGAACTGCTCACACCCTGAGATGTTCATCAGCACTTTGGATACAATCTCATGAGCCAGGGCTGAACAGATACACTGCCACAACGGTCTCACCAGAAGCAATCCCAGCACAGGAGTATAGTAGGACTCACAGGATTGAGCCTTTGAAGGCCCACTGCTCATATTACAATGCACACCACACACTAAACAAGGCTTGTTCATCTCCGCTGCTGGCTACAAATGCAGTGCTATGCATTGACAAAGAGCACTTGCGCTCCCCACACTATCCAAAATAGCAACCAGTTGTAAATTGTTGTGTGACCGATATTTTCATTAATTGTGGCAGCTACCCCCACCTGTTCCTTTCACTGTTTGATGCAGCCCTATAAATTAACGGCATATGACTCTTAAACAGTGATGTCACTGCACTGTATGGCTAAAATGCAAATATACCTGTCATTATTTTTTACTGTTTTGCATAAGACTCCAAGTAACAACATTTAAAAATAAGGAAGCTAATCAATCTCCATCTCTTCCCTTTCTGTTAATGCCATCATATTTAAAATAGATTCCAATTAATGGTTGAATTCTTCTAAGTTTTCTGGTGGAAAGTATGCATGCTGCTAGTAACTTCAGAAGAGGATTAATGTGCGCTGGGAACCAAAAGCTCTGTTCCAACAGCCTCTTCATTATTGCTCCCTTCCTTTGTAAATTGCTCCTAACACTGAATCAGAAAAGGGAAAATAAGTTCTTTTTTGCTACAGAAAAGTCCAGCAGCAATAGCATATAGGACAACATCTGTAGTTTCAAAAAAACAGTGAGTGGTACTAACCAGTGCACCACAGAAAATACTCAGCAGTGCAAGGCTTGTCTGAGACTGTTATGAAGCTTTTAATTTTTAAATCTTTATCATTTGACTTAATTCACTCTCACTCTTTTAAACAGCAACCCAGTTAAGAAACACTCCACCTTCCCCCATTACCTCCTGCAGCTTGATCTCATCTGGCTGGAGGATGCTGAGCACCCCGCTGCTCCGGATCTCAGGAAGATCCTGCCATAAGTTGAACCTGGAGTTGGAGTTCCTCAGCAAACTGATTTGTGGTGGAGCTTTGCTTTCGGTTGTACTTGTAGGTTCTGCTTCAGATGGGGTTTCTTCACTGGGTGAACTCTCCTCAGGGTCTGTCTGTGAATCCTGCAGTCGTCTGGTTTCAATCTCCTGGCGTGTAGATTTATCTCGATATTCCTGATACAAGAGCCCTAGGAGGCAACATCAGCAGGTCTGAGAGGTTACAGCTGAACAAAAGAGTAGAAATGTATTGTGGGAAAGGATATTTGTTTTGCACTAGTTCACCTCAGCAGAGGTGGGAGAGATCCCTTCTGTGTTGAGTGAAAAAGCCAATTATGACATTCCTATTTCAGCCAGAAGTGGAAACTATAAATGGAAGGCCATTTCTAAATCTAAAGTGTTGTCAACAATCTGCTCACACAAAATATTTAGTAACACAGTCAGATGAATCCATGATCAATCGGAAGACATAAAAGAAGCAGTTTGTTACTTGCCAGGCTTTTAAATGTTTGTTACAAGTTATATAGATTGATAGGTATGTGTAAGTGTGTGTCTGGAAAAGTAATACTGCATACATTGAAACTACTTTAAAGGAGCAATTTGATGGCCATGAAAATCCTTAAGGAGGAAACACTGAGCTGCTGTCAAGGCATTGGACAGGTGAAGCACTGGGACAACAAGCTACAGTTACTAGTTGTCCTGGTTTCAGCTGGGTTAGAGTTACTTT